>ML664177.1:43992025-44147922 GCA_007570785.1 Antilocapra americana
GGGGGGGAGGGAGGAGGGAGGGGGGTTCCAGAGGGGAAGCATATGTAAACCCATGGTGATATCATGACAATGTATGGCAAAAACAATAAAAAAAAAAAAAAGAATGTATAGACCATGTTAAAAAAAAAAAAAAAAGAAGAGCTTCCTTACACCCTTTGCCCTTATGCATATACAACCTCGCCTATCATCAGTCATTCCATTCTCTCTAGATTTGTCTTTTCTGGACATTTAAAATAAGTGACATTCACTCAGTGATGTCCAGCTCTTTGCAACCTCATGGACTATCCAGTCCATGGAATTCTCCAGGCCAGAATACTGGAATGGGTAGCCTTTCCCTTCTTGGGATCTTCCAAACCCAGGGACTGAACCCAGGTCTCCCACATTGCAGGACGATTCTTTACCAGCTGAGTCACAAGGGAAGCCTAAGAATACTGGAGTGGGTAGCCTTTCCCTCCTGCAGGGGATCGTCCCAACCCAGGAATCGAACTGGGGTCTCCTGCATTGCAGGAGGATTCTTTACCAACTGAGCTATGAGGGAAGCCCACTTAATATAAACATAATCACAATTATTTATCCTTTGTATCTGGATTCTTTCACCTAGTATAATATTTTTGAAGTTCTTTCACATTGAAGCATGTATTAATACTTTGTTCCTTTTTATTGCTAAATTGTACTTATTACATTGTATGGACATGCCACCTTACTTTAAATTCCTTAGTAGTATTCTATTATATGGACATACCACATACGGTTTAGAATTGCCAAGGTGGGATCTTATCTTTCCTATGTGTCAGAAAAGAGTAGTCCTCAGTGAATGCCAGGAAGTAGAACTGGTAAGAGAAAGAAGAGGAAGAAAAGGAAATAGAATTGTGGTTGAGTAAAATCTGTTCCTAGAAGGGATGAAAAAGTCAAGTTGCAGTGAATTATCTATAGATAGAAGAACCTGCCCTGGTTGTAGGAATTCAAGCTCTTTCCCCTGAACTCTATGATCTGAGTTAATTCACTACTACTTGCTTTTTAGAAGGAGAAGGGTGGGCTCATGGCAACCACCCTCTACATCAATAAAGAGAAAATAGTCTTTTCTTTCCAGATGTGTCAGAGATTGCCAATCTATAATATAATTAAGCAGTACAGCTAAAAGCAATTATAAAATATTTTAAAAATAACGTTGATCTCATGAAAGTCTGGTTAAAAAATGACAGATTAAGTGTATCCATTTATCCCTTCTCCTTATAAAATGATAGCAAAGTAAATTAAAAGATTTAAATCCACAAGGAAAAAGCAACAGAAAGCAATAGTAGACAAGATATTTCAATACATTTTGGAAAACAGAGAACAAATGGAGGAATGGGATTTGATTTATGAGGGTGGAAGAGGCTATTAATATAACCTCAGGGACACTGGTGACAAGAGAGTCAATTCACTCTCAAAGAACCTGGGAAAGACTCAGACCTTGAAGTGCCAAGTTGGTGGAGGGAAATACAAAATGAAAAACCAGGATAAAAGTACATTATGTGCCTGAAACTAACACAACATTGTAAATCAGCCATACTCCAATAAAAATTTTTTAAAAAAGCATACATATGTGAATGGCTGATTGTCCTCCCCACTTCTACATGTAGAATACCAGCAGCTAAGTGACATACTCTAGCTCAGATAAGAGAATGAAAGTTTATCCTCTAGAGAAACTGAAAAGGAGTAGTCTAATAGATTAGGAGACAGTGGACAAGGTAGAGAGTAGAAGTGAGACAGAATTTTTAAAAAAGGGATTTATTGAAATACCAAATGGCAGGACCTTAATTCCTCTACCCACCCCACCCCTTATCCCCAACCCCCAAACACTTGCATTTTATTGCCCACGCAAGAAATTTATAAAGTTTTTTTCTGAAGGAACTGAGCAGTCCTAGAGAAAAGTCCTCCTCATAGTGATGTATGGTCATGTCTCCATCCTAACATCCCAAAATGAGGCTACTCACAATAAATCTTATTCCAAAATGCTTTTAATCAGTTTAAAAAATATATATACAAACCACCAACAGTCATCATACATGTAAGGAAATCTGATTTAAAATCAGGTGTCAAAAGAGCTATTTGATATTTAAAATATGATTGCTGAAATAAGGCATAAAATAGAGGTTACGAAAAACCTCAGGAAAGAGAACTAAACATGAAATGGAAAAGTGAAAGGAAAGATAGTCAAAGAACCAATCTAGGGAGATTAACCTTTGACTAACAGGAGTTCCAGGAAAAGAGGACAAAGAAAAGAGAGGGAAAAAAATAATCACAAATACTTATTAAGGGCAGAGTACATGTACTAGGCATTGCTCTAAGTGCTTTAAATAAATTAATTTTAATTAACTAGTTAATTCTCCAGTCAGCCTATGAAGCACGTATTATTTTTAACCCCATTTTACAGATGAGGAAAAGTAGAAATGTAGAGGTTAATTTAATAGCTAGAAAGTATGGAAAATTCCATAGACAGAAGAGCCTGGTGGGCTATGTCTATAGGGTTGCAAAGAGTCAAACACTGGAACTCAGCACCTGAGCACACATGCATCAGAGTCAGAGTTCAAACCCAAGCAGTCTGGTGCCGTAACTCATATTCTCAACAACTATACTTCTGCCTCACCACGAAAGAATATTACAAGACTTCCAGGCTAAGACAGCGGATTGAACATGAACATTCAATTTATTCCCTCCAGGAACTCCACTAAAACAATAGTAATGGGAATTTTTAAAAATAAGTAACCCCAAACCGTGAGGAAGAAAAGAGAAAAAGAAAAACAATGATAACAGACTTCTGGACATCAGAAAGTAGATGATAGAGTGGTAACTGATTTAGCAGATGAGAGAAAGCCAAGTCTTAAACCAACAGTGAGGAAAGCTGAGCACAAACTCAGTATATATCACAGAAGCCTCTAAGTAAGAACTGGTAACACTTAGTTACCTGTAGAACTGAAGGTAAGTGGAGAGTGAGACAGATAAATTAAGAAAAACTGGGTGAAAACTGTTTAAGAAGTTGTTAGATCCCTCTCTCTCCAATTCTGGCAAAAATCTGCCACTTATTCCCCGAAGAGGGTAAAAGAGGGATCTCTTGATTAGGGGACAGCAGGTAGTTAAGGGTATAAGTACCATAGTGAAAAGCAAGGAGGATTAAATGACTTTATGCAGAAGTGAATGCTGAATTTTAAGATTAGTGGTCCCCTTTCTTCATTTTACTGAGCCAGACAGATTAGAAAACTTTTCTTTCATTAATCTGAATTAGGGTCAGAATGTTCCCTAACAAATGACCCAATCAGGTTATACCAGAATGAAATCCAAAGTTGACAAGTCCTATTCTTGTGTTTAGGCTTCCCAGTCTTACTTAAGAATTGACAGCTGAGATATAAGATAAGCTAAAGGAAGTCTACATATGCACGATAGAGACCAAAATCAATAAAATAATACAAAGCAATCAGGTAGAAAGAAATCATGCAAAGAAAATTTTAAGGAAAAAGTATTTCCAGGAGACACTTGAAACAAATTTGATTTAAAAAAAACATAAAAAGAGGAAGGAATACTAATTTTCTGAAGTCAGTATTATTCTGATACCAAAACCGGACAATGACACCACAAGAAAAGAAAATTACAACCCAATATCCCTGATGAACACAGTTGCAAAAACCTAAACAAAATATTAGCAAGTCAAATTCAATAATGCACTAAAAGGATCATACATCTCATGCTATCTAACCATGAGATGGTTAGATAGCATCATCAAATCAACATGAATCTGAGCAAATTCCAGGAGAAAGTGGAAGGCAGAGATGTCTGGTGCGCTACAATCCATGGGTTCCCAGAGAGTCAGGCACTACTTAGCAACTGAACAACATCAGAGTCAAGCGGGATTTAATCTAAGGATTTACAAATGGCCTAACATCTACAAACCAATCAATATGATATACCACATTAACAAAATGAGGGATAAAAATCATATGACCTTCTCAGTAAAGTATTTGACAATATTCAACATTCATTTATGATTTAAAAAAAAACATAATAAAGACCATACATAAGAAACCCACAGCTAACGTTATATTATAGTGAAAGACAAAAAACTTTCCCCTTAAGGTCAGGAAAAAGACAAGTATGCCATATTTCAGTACTTCTATTCAAAGTAATACTGAAAATTCCAGCCAGAACAATTAAGCAAGCAAGAAAGAAAAAGCATCCAAACTAGAAAAGAATCAGTAAAATTTGTTTACAGATGACATGCAGAAAGTCCTAAACACTTACTTTAAAACCTGTTGGAACTAATATACAAGTTCAGTAAAGCTTCAGAATACAAAAATCAATATTAAAAAAAATTGGTTGCATTTCTACACACTATCAGAAAGAGAAACTAAGAGAGCATGCTACAAACTAAAAACACTTTGAGTGCTTCCTAAAAGCAAAAACAAAACCTGAAGCAAAATAAAATCTCATGTCCATAATACATTTAAATCATAAACCAGAGAGTCATCATGCAGTCAGTTTAACAAAATGTAACATCCCAACAACGGAAAAACATAATCTCTTTATTCACTGAAGAAACAAAGTCATATGTACTCCACAGAGTCATTCTCTTCAGATGAGATATTTGTAAAATATTTCTCATTGATGACAGTGCAGATGTGCTGACATCCTTGGGATGCTTTACTAAGATTCAAACTCACTGCATCCCATCTCGGGGGGTCTCTTCTTTGACAAACTGCATTTCCTCGCTTTTGTATTATCTGTGATGTTAGTAAGATTAGTAAGATTGGAACTACAACAGACTTAATTACAGTGCCTTTCAAATAAGGTACTAAATATAGTTCATTGTTCAGTCAAATGTGATTGCCCATGAAAATTACAGCAGTGTTTAAAAACAAGATGAAAAGGAGTCTATTAAATTATGTTCTGGGACCAATGCTTTTTTTATATAGGTATTTAAAGATAACTTGCATTTGGAGAACTGATTATAATTTTAGCAAAATGGACTTGGTTCTGCTGTATGGGTCTCACAATGGCAATACCTGAAACACTGGGATTTACAAATACAGTACAGAGTCCTCCTCATCTACGTGGGATATGTTCCAAGGTAAACCCCAGTGGAGGCCTAACACCATGAATAGTACCCAACCTAGATATATTATGCTTTTTCCTATATATATTTACCTAGGATAAAGTTCAATTTATAAATTAAGCACAGTAAGAGATTCAACAACTAAAAATAAAAGGGCAATTATAACAACAGACTATAATAAAAGTTATGTTAATATAGTCTCTCTCTCTCTGAAAACAGTGTACAAATGTAATCCCTTTTCCATCTTAACTAACCCTTGTATCAAGCACTGTGGCTAAAAAACTAGCATGAATTTCTTCACCGCAGAAATCAAAACCAAGGATAAGGGGGGGCTACTGTGTATATTGAGTCTGTTCATTTTGAAATGAAGAATTGCTTCTATAAGAGTCAAGAAAAGAAAAATCAAAGTAAACTTATGAGACCTAACTATAGGTTCAGCCAAGATCAAGGGAGGAAATCCTCTGACTCACTTTTTTACACATTCCTCAAGGCATCAATTTAAACCCTACTTTCTTTTGTAAGATTCTTCTCCCCAAGTCTTTTCATTCCTAGCTGACTGCTGCTAATTTAGGCAAACTGATATTTTATACAAAGAGCATATGTTATATATGCTTTTGAACTGTGGTGTTGGAGAAGACTCTTGAGAGTCCCTTGGACTGCAAGGAGATCCAACCAGTCAATCCTAAAGGAGATCAGTCCTGGGTGCTCACTGGAAGCTGAAGTTGAAGCTGATGTTGAAGCTGAAACTCCAATACTTTGGCCACCTCATGCGAAGAGTTGACTCACTGGAAAAGACCCTGATGATGGGAAGGATTGGGGGCAGGAGGAGAAGGGGACGACAGAGGATGGGATGGCTGGATGGCATCACCAACTCCATGGACATGGGTTTAGGTAGACTCTGAGAGTTGGTGATGAACAGGGAGGCCTGGCGTGCTGCGATTCACAGGGTCGCAGAGGGTTGGACACGACTGAGCGACTGAACTGATAGAGCTACTTGGTTATTCAGCTACTTGGTGGAAAATGTTGTTTCTCAAGTTCATCATGCTGTATTACTTTTTAATGTAAAAGAAATCTGCAGAGCCATCTTTCAGACTTTCTATTTTTACATTTACAATTAGGTGAGTAGAGAGAAGTTCTACTGTTCTTAGAAATAATCCTTTTATAAACTAGGCACACCAAACTCATAGCAGATTGCCTCTCATGGAAAGAGACAGCAATGAGACAAAGAGGGAGTGGGATAGGACAGTGGTTATTTTAGCTTTATTCAGTCATGTTGTATTATTTTTATATAAAATATTTAAATATTAGAATTTCTCAAAATAAAAAAATTAATTAAAAAAATGTATAGGAACTCAAATATACTCCTTGTCACAGCCAAACAACCTTGTTTGTACAGGCTGTACGGGAAATTGTAATGTGCAAAGTGTCCAATGAGAAAGGGCAGTTACTTTCACTTCCACAGCTTTAAAGTCCCAATTATCCAAAAAATCACTGAGAAAATATACCCAAAGGCTCTTTGAGGTAGTCCAAAACAGGTTTTCATTTATTTTTCAAAAGACCCAGATAGATGCTGGTTATTATTGTTAACTGATACCTCTGAGGTCCAAAACTGACTTCTGTATGACATCTTCATATAGACATCTTACAGTATAAACACTCTGGCATAATTCTTCTTATACTCTTAGACAGGAAAATTATTTTCATCTAGGGAGATTTCTGTAATTATTAGAATCTTGACAGAACTCTCAAAGCTACATGAATATAATCAGTCATAAAATTATAAAACATAAGTCTACTTGTCCTTCAGTAGTGAGAGATTGATTATACAAGTAGACAATGACCAGACCATATATTACTGTGACCCACAATTTCTTCAGCCACTAGCTGGGAAAGTAAAATCACAGTCTCTGCAGCAATCAGCCCAGAAGAGAGTTAACTAACAGTTTACCTTTTATTTTTTGGTCTGCAGCCCATCACACACATTAAATTCAGTAACAACCAGAGGAAGACAAATATGGTCCCCAGATCAATTACCTAAGATGCCCAGTTTCTACTTAGCCCATTTCAGTTTCCCCATGCCAACAGTCTCCATTAAGCTTAACTAAAGTCTTCTCTTTTTTACCATAAAATCTGCCAAATGCAAGGCATAGTGGTAACTTTCTTGTTATAGCAAGCTTTGAATTCACAGTCTGTTTGTTCTCATTTGGGGTAGTTTTTATTTCCACAGTACTGAAAAAATCATATAAAAAGAAAACTAACACTGTGGGCATTGTATTTGAATCAGATTTAAGATGATACGTCAGTCTGGCCGTTAGCTGCTCTTCTGTTGGCCGATCAGTTCACCACACACAATCACCTTCTATCTGATTGATAAATGGTGGTTCAACACTCGGGAGACAAATCTTGTATTCTACTTCAGTATTCGGTGTTTCAGACTAAAACTGGTATAGTCTCTTTCTTGAGAACTTTGACCACTTGAAAACAATACCCAAAGATTCTGCTTTATTTTAGACAAACAATATTGCTGATGGTATAAATCAGAACTAAATAGTGCAGTAAAATATCTGCTATCAATATGTCAATACATCTGCAGAAAATCTCAGAGGGTGAGTCCTAAATTTTGTTGTTAATGAAATCATAAATCAGACCAATCTACTAAGAGTTACAAAAACTTATCTGCAGTTTGAAGTTGTTTGGGATAAATTGTGAGCTTAGGCCTAAAATGGCATAACCAATGTGAATGGAAATCAAGAGCATTATATTTTCAATCCCATCTTTTGGATTCGGTAATAATGAAGTTTCTTAAGTAAAAAATCTCCAGAAAGTTCTCAATTTTTTGAGTGACAATATATACCTGAAAAAAAATTCAAAATATTTGTGAAAGGAAGGAAGTGTAATATATAGGAAGCAATGCTTATACTAAACATACTGGATGAAGTTTTTCCACAAATTATTTGCTATGAAAAAGGAGCTTCCACAGATTATTAGAACAACACAAGTTTTACCAACTGATTTAAAAAAAAAAAAGTGGTCAGAGAATTGAATAATTTACTGACTTCAATTTTTATTTATCTTTTTAAAAAACATCTATTATGTGCTATTCCAGGAAGATATACTAAAGAGCTTCAAAGGAAAATGAGCATTCTCCTATATACTTTACAATGTTAATTTTAAGGTCATTATTTTGAGAAAATATTCCTTCATTATTAAAAATAAGTAGCCCGACTGGAAATAAATTCATCTGAAATACAATTAGTAACTCTAAGAGCAAAGCTATCTTAACATGCATTTATACTAAACATTTCTACAAAAATTAACTGCTTATCTGACAAACCTATTTCTCTCAGTTGCGTTCATTATCTTGATAGCATCATGTAACTGTTGAATGTTACTGAATAAATGACCGCAACCTCTATCTTAGGAGTGTTGCGTGTTGTGCTTAGTCGTGCAGTGGCGTCTGACTCTTTGTGGCCCCCCCCAGGCTCCTCTGTCCATGGGGATTCTCCAGGCAAGAATACTGGAGTGGGTCGCCATGCCCTTCTCCAGAATATCTTCCTTCCTTCAAACCCAGGGATTGAATCCAGGTCTCCCATGTTGCAAGCGGATTTTTTACCATCTGAGCTACCAGGGAAGCCCAATTTTAGGAGTAATAGCTCCAATTAGGAGACAAAACACTTATTTATGGGTCACATTTACAAGGAGTGTTAATGAAGCAAGCCAGAAGGAAAAACAACAATACAGTATACTAACGCATATATATGGAATTTAGAAAGATGGCAGTGAGAACCCTACATGCGAGACAGCAAAAGGAACTCAGACGTATAGAACAGACTCGTGGACTCTGTGGATGAGGGCAAGGGTGGGATGATATGGGAGAATGGCATTGAAACATGTTAATTATCATATGTGAAATCAATCGCCAGCCCAGGATTGATGCTCGGGGCTGGTGCACCAAGATTTCCCAGGGGGAGGGAATCGGGAGGGAGGAGGGAGGGGGGTTCTGGAGGGGGAGTATATGTAAACCCATGGCAGTTTCATGTCATTGTATGGCAAAACCAATTAAAAAATAAAATAAAATAAAATTTTAAAAAAAGGAGTGTTAATGTTCTTGTTATTCCAAAAGAAGATTATCTCTGTATTATATGCAGTGATATACCATTCTAAAGAACTAATCCCATTTGGCTGAAATCATGAACCATGATCTGAATTATCATGATTCAAGATAATGGTAAGAAAGAACATTGACATTTTCGGAATCAGTGAACTAAAATGGACTGGAATGGGTGAATTTAACTCAGATGACCATTATATCTACTACTGTGGGCAGAGATCCCTTAGAAGAAATGGAGTAGCCATCAGAGTCAACAACAGAGTCCGAAATGCACTTCTTCGCTGCAATCTCAAAAACAACAGAACGATCTCTGTTCGTTTCCAAGGCAAACCATCCAATATCACAGTAATCCAAGTCTATGCCCCAACTAGCAATGCTGAAGAAGCTGAAGTTGAATGGTTCTATGAAGAACTACAAGACCTTCTAGAACTAACACCCAAAAAAGATGTCCTTTTCATCACAGAGGCCTAGAATGCAAAAGTAGGAAGTGAAGAGACATCTGAAGTAACAGGCAAATTGTGCCTTGGAGTACAGAATGAAGCAGGGCAAAGGCTAATAGCGTTTTGACAGGAGAATGCACTGGTCATAGCAAACACCCTCTTCCAACACACAACTACACATGGACATCATCAGATGGTCAATACCAAAATCAGATTGATTATATTCTTTGCAACCAATGATGGAGAAGCTCTATACACTCAACAAAAACAGGACTGGGAGGTGACTGTGGCTCAGATCATGGACTCCTTATTGCCAAATTTAGACTAAAATTGAAAAAAGTAGGGAAAACCACATCAAACTCCTTATGATTAATACAGTAGAAGTGAAAAATAGATTCAAGGGATTAGATCTGATAGAGTGCCCAAAGAACTATGGAACGAGGTTCATGACACTGTACAGAAGACAGTGATCAAGACCATTCCCAAGAAAAAGAAATGCAAAAAGGCAAAATGGCTGTCTGAGGAGGCTTTATGAATAGTTGAAAAAAGAAGAGAAGCCAAAGGCAAAAGAGAAAAGGAAAGGTATACCGATTTGAATGCAGAGTTCCAAAGAATAGAAAGGAGAGATAAGAAACCTTCCTCAATGATCAATGCAAAGAAATAGAGAAAACAATAGAATGGGAAAGACTAGAGACCTCTTTAAGAAAATCAGAGATACTGAGGGAACATTTTATGCAAAGATAGGAACAATAAAGGACAGAAATGGTATGGACATGACAGAAGCAGAAGATATTAAGAAGAAGTGCCAAAAATACACTGAAGAACTATACAAAAAAGATCTTCACGACTCAGATAATCATGATGGTATGATCACTCACCTAGAGCCAGACATCCTGGAATGCAAAGAAGTCAAATGGGCCTTAGGAAGCATCACTATAAACAAAGCTAGTGGATGTGATGGAATTCCAGTTGAGCTATATCAAATCCTGAAAGATGATGCTGTGAAAGTACTGCACTCAATATGCCAGCAAATTTGGAAAACTCAGCAATGGTCACAGGACCAGAAAATGTCATAGTTTTTATTTCAATCCCAAAGAAAGGCAATGCCAAAGAATGCTCAAACTACCACACAATTGCACTCACCTCACACGCTAGTAAAGTAATACTCAAAATTCTCCAAGACAGGCTTCAACAGTACATGAATTGTGAACTTCCAGATGTTTAAGCTGGATTTAGAAAAGGTAGAGGAACCAGAGGTCAAATTGCCACCATCTGTTGGATCATCAAAAAAGCAAGAGAGTTCCAGAAAAAAATTAAATTCTGCTTTACTTACTACGCCAAAGCCTTTGACTGTGTGGATCACAATAAACTGAGGAAAATTCTTCAAGAGATGGGAATCCAGACCACCTTACCTGCCTCCTGAGACATCTGTATGCAGATCAGGAAGCAGCACTTAGAACCAGACATGGAACAACAGACTGGTTCCAAACCAGGAAAGAAGTATGTCAAGGCTGTATACTGTCATCCTGATTACTTAACTTATATGCAGAGTACATCATGTGAAATGTTGGACTGGATGAAACACAAGCTGGAGTCAAGATTGCTGGGAGAAATATCAATAACCTCAGATATACAGATGACACCACCCTGATGGTAGAAAGCAAAGAACTAAAGAGCCTCTTGATGAAAGTGAAAGAGGAGCATGAAAGCGTTGACTTAAAACTCAACATTCAGAAAACTAAGATCATGGCATTCAGTTCCATCAGTTATGGCAAATAGATGGGGAAACACTGGAAACAGTGAGAGACTTTATTTTCTTGGGCTCCAAAATCACTGCAGATGGTGACTGTAGCCAGGAAATAAAAAGATGCTTGCTCCTTAGAAGAAATGCTATGATCAACGTAGACAGCATATTAAAAAGCAGAGACATTACTTTGCCAACAAAGGACCATCTAGTCAAAGCTATGGTTGTTCCAGTAGTCATGTATGGATGTGAGAGTTGGACTACAAAGAAAGATGAATGCCAAAGAACGGATGTTTTTGAACTGTGGTGTTGGAGAAGACTGTTGAGAGTCCCTTGGACTGGGATATTTAATAGTCAATCCTAAAGGAAATCAGTCCTGAATATTCATTGGAAGAACTGATGCTGAAACTCCAATACTTTGGCCACCTGATGTGAAGAATTGACTCACTGGAAAAGACCCTGATTCTGGGAAAGAGTGAAGCCGGGAGGAGAAGGGGACAACAGAGGATGAGATGGTTGGATGGAATCACTGATTTGATGGACATGAGTTTGAGCAAGCTCTGGGAGTTGGTGATGGGACAGGGAAGCCTGGTGTGCTGCAGTCCATGGGGTCACAAAGCGTCAGACACGATTGAGTGAC
This sequence comes from Antilocapra americana, assembly GCA_007570785.1. Lineage (NCBI taxonomy): Eukaryota > Metazoa > Chordata > Mammalia > Artiodactyla > Antilocapridae > Antilocapra > Antilocapra americana. Next base: position 44,004,047 of record ML664177.1, read on the forward strand.
TGAACTGAACAGAAACCTGTAAGGTGAATCTAGTTGCTAGGTTGCTATATGCTACCACTGGCTCCCTCCTGAAAATACTAATTAATGATGACTACCATAAAATATTCAGATACTGTGTCAGAAAATTTCAGTAAATTCAGATTTGGTCATACAATTCTTCTAAATGACTGGCTACATTAAGACTGGGCATTCCTACACAGGCAAAGTGTATTATAACGGGCAAAGTGACCACCTCATTCCATGAGTGCACCACTAACTTAGTTTACCATCCATATCCACAGTTCTTCCAAACCTGAGGTTCCATATTCGAGGATTCAACCAACTCATGGATTATATAGTAGTGTACTGCTTATTATCGAAAAAAAAAAAACCTGTGTGTAAATGGACCTATGCAGTCTAAGCAAGTGTTGTTCAAGGATCAACTGTACAGGCATACCTTGAAGGTACTGCAGGTTTGGTTTTAGACCACTACAATAAAATGAGTATCAGAATTAAAAACCAAAAGTTTTTTGGTTTCCAATTGCATATGAAAGTTATGTTTACACTATACTATATAGTCTATTAAGTTTGCAATAGCATTACATCTAAAAAATGTACATTCCTAAATTTAAAAATACTTTATTGCTAAAAAATGCTAATCATCATCTGAGCCTTTAGCAAGTTATAATCTTTTGGCTCACAGAGGGACTTGCCTCAATGTTGATGGCTACAGACTGATCAAGGAGGTGGTTGCTGAAGGTTGGGATGGCTGTGGAAATTTCTTAAAATAAGACAACAATGAAGTCTGCTGCATTGATTGATTCTTCCTTTCATGAATGATTTCTCTGTAGCATACAATGAGGTTTGATAGCATTTTGCTCACAGTAGAATCTCTGTCAAATTGGAGTCAATCTTCCCAAACGCTGATACTGCCTTAGTTTGTGTAATAGTCTAAATAGTCTAAATCCTTTGCTGTCATTTTAACAGTCTTCATAACATCTTCATCAGGAAAAGATTCCATCTCAAGAAACTACTTTCATTGTTCATCCATGAGAAGCAACTCCTCATCTGTTAAAGTTTTATCGTGAGATTGCAGCAATTCAGTCAACATCTTCCAGCTCTATTTCTTGTTCTCTTGCTATTTCCACCACAACTGCAGTTGTTACTTTCTACACTTTAAGTCATGAACCTCTTGAATCTCAGCCACAAGGACTGGAATCACATTCTTCCAAAATCCTGTTAATGGTGATATTTTGACTTCAAGAATCAAGAACATTCTTAATAGTGTAACGAAGAAGAACAAACCTGACTGCATACTAGATCTGTTCCTTAACATTAAACTCTGTGTTCTATCGCCTGTGCATAGTCTTGCTGGCTCTGCACTTTTGTAAAGAATTGTTACCTATAGTCTGACATATATGTAATGGCCCCTTCTCAAGGCTCTGCCTCCAGACTTGATTTTTAAAAGTGTAACACTTTTCCCTTTTCAAAATGTTAAATTTAAATTTTAAATTTACTTTTAAATTTTATTTCTTTGGCTGTCCTGGATCTTCATTGCTGCACAGGCTCAGTAGTTGTGGCGCATGGGCTTAGCTTCCCTGTAGCATGTTGGAATCTTCCCAAACCAGGGATTGAACCCATGTCCCCTGCACTGGCAGGCAGACTCCTAAACATGGGACCACCAGGGAAGTCCTAGAGGTATAACACTTTTCATACAAAGATAAAAAGTTACAGAACAGAGAATAGCATTTGTCTTGTTGGAGACTGATAGTAATGCCATGACCAGACCTTCATGAATAGCTGCAAGAACAAAGGATTATCACATTTCCTCTGGGGTCTAGCTAGCACCAAGAAATTTGTAAGTACCACCCATATTCTACCCACCCACTTTTAGTATAAAAAAAACCTTGAATTCTTAATTCATGTAAGATGCTTCTTTGAGACACTTAGGAAAGCAAGACTCTTAGGCTGCTGGCTTTCCAAATAAAGTTGCTATTCCTTACCCCAATAACTTGTTTCTTAATTTACTGACGTGTCCTGGAGCAAGCAGTACAAGCTTGGACTCTGTAACAGTGGTATCTAGAACAGTGAATCTTTTCCAGAGGTTTTCAATTTACTTCACCCAGACCCGTCAGAGGAATCACTATTTACAGCATTTATAACCTTATAAAATGTATTTCTTAAACAGTAAGACTTTGGAAGTCAAAATTACTCCCTGATCTCTGGGGTGCAGAATGGATTTGTGTTAGTAGTCAGGAAAAGAATCTGGTTATCTCCATTACAGCTTTTGGGTGACCAGGTGCATTGTCAACAAGCTGTAATATTTCAAAAGCAATCTTTTTTTCTGAGCAGCAGGTCCCAATAGTGGACTTAAAATAGTAGCCCATGTTGTAAACAGATGTGCTGTCATCCAGCCTTTGTTGTTCCATTTCTAGAGCACAGGCGGGATGGGTTTAGCATAGTTCTTAAGGTTCCTAGGATTTTCAGAATGGTAAATGAGCACAGCTTCGACTTCAAGATACCAGCTGTATTAGCCCCTAATGAGATATGACTGTCCTTTGAAGGTCTGAAGCCAGGCATTAGCTTCTCCTCTCTAGTGTGAAAGTCCTAGATGGCATCTTCTTCCAATAAAAGGCTGTTTCGTAAATATAGAAACTCTGTTGTTTAGTATAGCCACCTTCATTAATTATCCGAGCTTAGATAAAGCCACGTTAAAACTCAGTATTAAAAAGCTACTTTCATGGCACCTGGTCCTATCACTTCATGGCAAGTAGAAGGGGAAAAGGTGGAAGCAGTGACAGGTTTCCTCTTCTTGGGCTCTAAAATCACTGCGGATGGTGACTGCAGCCATGAAATTAGAAGATGATTGCTTCTTTGCAGGAAAGTTACAACAAATCTAGACAGTTTGTTAAAAAGCAGACATCACTTTGCCGACAAAGGTCCACACAGTGAAGGGTATGGTCCTTTCAGTAGTCATGTACAGATGTGCAGTTGTACAATGAAGAAGACAGAGCACCAAAAAAACAGATGTTTTCAAACTGTGGTGCTGGAGGAGACTCTTGAGAGTTCCTTGGAAAGCAATATCAAACCAGTCCATCTTAAAGGAAATCAACTCTGAATAGTCTTTGGAAGGACTGATGCTGAAGCTGAAGCTTCAATACTTTGGCCACCTGATGTGAAGAACTGACTCACTGGGAAAGACCCTGAAGCTGGGAAAGATTGAAGGCAGGAAGAGAAGGGGATGACAGAGGATGAGATGGTTGGATGGCATCACCGACTCAATGGACAGGAACTTGGGCAAATTCCAGGAGATGGGAAGGACAGGGAAGCCTGGTGTGTTGTAGTCCATGGGGTTGCGGAGGGTCAGACACAACTTGGTGACTGAACAGCAACAAGATCTTTTGGATAACTTGCTGCAGCTTCTGTATCAGCACTTACCATTCACGTTGCATTTTACGTTGTGGAGATGGCTTCTTTCCTTAAACCTCATACACTAACCTTTGCTAGCTTCAAACTTTTCTGCTGCAGCTTCCTCGTGTCTCTTAGCCTTCACAGAATTGAAGAGAGTTAGGGTGTTGCTCTGGATTAGGCTTTAGCTTAAGGGAATGTTGTGTCTAGTTTCATCTTCTATCCAAACCACTAAATCTTTCTCCATATAGTAACAAGGTTGTTTTATCATTCATGTGGCCCTTGAAGCAGCACTTTCAATTTCCTTCAAGAACTTTTCCTGTGTATTCACAACCCAGCTAGCTGTCATAAGAGGCCTAGCTTTCAGCCTACTTCAGCTTTTGATGTGCCTTCCCAAGCTTAAGCATTTTTATCTTTTGATTTAAAGTTAGAGCTCTTCCTTTCACTTGAACACTTAAGAGTCAATTGGAGGGTTAATTGTTGGCTGAATTTCAATACTGTCTCAAGGAAAAGGGAGCCCTGAGGAAAGGGAGAAAGGTAGTGGAGTGGACTGTTGATAGAGCATCAGAATACACACATTTATTAAGTTAACTGTCTTACATGGGCACATGGCATTCCAAAACAATTACAATGGTAATGTCAAATATTTACTGATCAGAGATCACCCAAAAAATATAACAATGAAAAAGTTTGAAATAGTCTAAGAATTAACCAAAATGTGCCGCAGAGACATGAAGTGAGTATATGCTGTTGGAAAATTGGTGCTGATAGACTTAACAATGTATAGTTGCAACAGATATTCAATTTGTATAAAATGCAGTATCTGCAAAGTACAATAAAATGAGCTATGCCTGTATAAGAAGTGAGCCCAGTAATCTAATGAAAAATTATAACATCCAGTAATATTTAAATAAAAGGTTATTAGCAAAATATTGGGCTTCCCTGATAGCTCAGTTGGTGAAGAATCTGCCTGCAATACAGGAGACCTCCATTTGATTCCTAGGTCGGGAAGATCCCCTGGAGAAGGGAAAGGGCTACCCACTCCAGTATTCTGGCCTGGAAAATTCCATGGATTGTACAGACCATGGGGTTGCAAAGAGTCAGACATGACTGAGCAACTTCCACTTTCACAGCAGATTAACTTAAAAATTTAACCTTTAAGTCTCTTTAGTCTAAGTTCAAAACAAATTGTCTATAATACCATGTGATATGGCTGTTAGTACATGTTTTTCTTACTCATGTGTAAATATCACAAAAATCACCTTTTTGCAAATACGCAATATTTCAAAGATTGCTGCTAATGCCTTTTTTCATTGAATCCTTATAAAATAAAATGCCTCTATAAAAGACTCTAAGTAAAAATAAGACTCAACAGTGAAATAAATTCCACTAACACATTTTTATGGAAATAGTAAGTTTAGTGACAGCCTTCCAAAGTCCCATATGGAGAAGTGGTAACCTGTCTTTTAAAGTCCACATCAGCTACTTATGCTTTCCACTCTTGAAGAAAACCATCGATATTTCTTTTAAAACTAAATAAGCCACTGAAAGATAAACTCTAAAGGTCAGCACTCTTAAAGTTTTTATTTATATTTTTCTTGATAGGCTTTAATCTCATCTGAAAAATTATATCTTGACATCACTGTTTACCTATAAACATTATATTCTCATCTTTATTATAACATTTAACTTTCTTCCTTTTAACATTTCCTTATCATTCACTTCCATATATCCATTTGCAATATAAACTACAATTACCTATAATTCATTTTATACCAGAAATTTTAGTTTTTAAATAAACTCATCATATTAGAAAATCTTTACAATAAACTCAGATAACTGAATACATTTATAAATATGGATCATGTTTGTTTTTACTCTCTAAAATGAGTAAAATTCTCTTGTATCTCAGGACCTATGTAAGGTAAAGTGATATTGGAACACACTTCTCAAAAAACAGTATTTAATTCTTATGGACTGAATCCCCCAAATAATGCCTCTCCATATCTAACAGTAATATGGTATACAGAAATGTATGAAAATGTTGTGACAGAAACTAGAATGATCTGTCAAAAACAAACACTCATAAACAAACTATGTCCCCTCTATTAAAGGTCAGAAAAGTGAAGTGAAAGTGTCAGTCGCTCAGTTGTGTACTGATTCTCTGCGACCCCATGGACTGTAGCCCACCAGGCTCCTCTGTCCATGAAATTCTTCAGGCAAGAATACTGGAGTGGGCTGCCATTCCCTTCTCCAGGGCATCCTCCTGACCCAGGGATTGAATCTTAGTCTCCCGCACTGCAGGCAGATTCTTTACCGTCTGAGGTCAGACAATTGTTTAAATTGTATGCTTGAAGCTCTTGGTTATGACTAATTACTTTTATAGATGCCATTTCCCCTATGATCCTCTTTGTTCCACAGGAGTATCATTTTTTTAATCAAAAAATACTGTCAAACTTTCAGATTTAAAGACAAGAGCATACAGCCCTGAAACTTTATCACCATCGCCACTCCCCCCTCACATGCATACAGTGTTCCGTGTGATTAACATCTTACATTAGAATGTACACTTGCTGCAGTTTGCATGTTCAGTTGCTAAGTTGTGCCCGATTCTTTGGGACCCCAAGGACTACAGTCTACTAGGCTCCCCTATTCATGGGATTTTTGGCCATTTTTTGCCAGGAAATCTGCTATTTCCTCCTCCAAGGGATCTTTCTGACAGATGGAAGGAACCTGCAGTGTCTCCTGCATTGACAGGCAAATTCTTTACCTCTGTGCCACCTGAGAGGTCCACATTTGTTACAATTTATGAACTAACATTAAAGTGTTATTAACCATTTCATGGTTTATTCAGATTTCCTTAGTTTTCACATAATGTCCTTTCTGTTTTAGTATCCCATTTAGGTTACCACTTGCATTTAGTCACCATATTTATTTAGGTTTCTCTTAGCTGTAAACATTTCTCAGGCTTTCTTCGTTTTTTTAGGATCTGGATAGTTATCCGTAATTCTAGTCAAGTAAATTGCAGATTGCTTCCCTATTAGAATTTCTGTGATGTTTTTCTCATGGTTAAACTGAGGTTAAGGGCTTCTGTGAAGATCACAGAGGGTAAGCGCCAGTTTTATCACATCATATCTAACCGACAGGCTTCTCTGTCCATAGGATTCTCCAGCAAGAATACCGAAATGGGTAGCCATTTCCTACTCCAGGGGATGTCCCCAACCCAGGGATCGAACTCACATCTCTTGCATTAGCAGGCAGTTCTTTCCCACTAATGCCACCTAGGAAGCCCCATCATATCAAGGGTACACACTATTTATAATGATTTATGATTGACCTTGATCATCAGGCTCAAGTAGAACTGATCAGATTTCTCCTATGAAGTCTCTCTCTCTCCCACTTCCCACACTGTATTCTTTGAAACAAAGTCACTATGTGCAGCCCACACTTAAAAAGTAAGGGGTTACACTCCTTTGCACAATTTGGTATTATTTTGTATGAAGAGTTTATCTGTTTATCTCCATTTATTACCTTATCCAATTATTCATTTAAATCAGTATGGACTAATAGATATTTACTTAACATGGCAGTATATTATTTATTTTTTGTTATTCAAATGTTTCCAGGTTTGCCCATCAATAGCTCTTTCAGTTTGTTCCTCTGCCCCTACAAGATGCTCCAGGATGATCTGCTATATTTTTTGTTCTAGTACTTAAAACATAGGCACATGAGAAGAATGACATGTAATGATGAAAGAAGACTGAAGGGCTACAAGCGCAAGCCAAGAAATACCAAGCACAGGCAGAGGAACTACCAAAGGTTAGGCCCAGGAAGAAAGGATTCGCCTCTACAGGTCTAGAGTAGCCCCTTAATTATGACATCTACTCTCCAGAACTTTTAAAGAATAAATTTCTATTGTTTTAAGCTAAACAGTTTGTGGTACTTTATCATTAAAGTCCTAAGAAACTAATATATCCACCTGAAACCTGCCCAATACAGTTTTTCCCAACCAGTACATGGCACTACCATTCACCCAAGCTGCTCAAGACACAAACCTGGGAGTTCTCGATTTTACTCTCTCATTCCCACATCTAATTTATCAGCAACTTTTATTGACTCTATCTCCCAAATATACCTTGAATCCATCCACTTTCATCTCCTCAGCTATCACCATAGTCCAGTGACTATTATCCCTAGCCTATATAGTGTGAAAAAAGTGAAAGTCGTTCAGACGTCTCCGACTCTTTGCAACCCCTATACAGTCCATGGGATTTTCCAGGCCAGAATACTGGACTGGGTAGCCTTTCCCTTCTCCAGGGGATCTTCCCAACCCAGCAGGTGGATCCGTTACCAGCTGAGCTATAGATGACTGTAACAGCCTCTGATCACTCAATCTACTTCAATTCTTACCCTTTTCCACTCCTTTCGCCACACAGCAGCATGCATGAGTTATCGTCCTAAAATGTAAATCTGATCATGTTTCTTCTTTCCTTAAGAAAAAAAATTCAAACTCCCTATATGAGTCACAAAGGCCCTAACAGGGTCCGACGTGATTCCCACCCAGCTTCTCCAGCTTTGTATTTGGTTACCCTCTCCCTCCTCTATCAAGCTTCAGCCATGACGGCAGCGCTCCACCGCGGCATGGCTTTTACCCCTCTGTCTGGACCCCTGTCCTCCATACTCTTAATGTGGTTAGAGCCTTCTCAACTCCTTCAGGTCTAATATTTAAAAGGTATATATTCATGAGATAAGGGCTTCCTTCTTGCATCCAGTAGTTAAGAATCTGCCTTGTAAAGCAGAGGACACAGGTTGATCCATGATCGGAGAAGATCCCACATGGCCTGGAGCAACTAAGTCCCACAGCAACAATAAAAATCAAGTGCAGGCAAAAATAATTAAAAATAAATAAATGAAATTAAAATATATATATATATATATATTTGTGAGATGAATATAAGAAGAAAATGAGTTTCACTGGTAATTATAGCTATAGAAACTGTCACTCAGGAAAGAAAAAATATTATTTCCTACCAGGATTCAAATTAAGAAAGGGTAAAATAAAACTGCTAATATTACAAGCAATCTATTGATCTTGTTATTATATTCAAGATTTCTATTAGGTCCAGAGGGAAGGATATTAATATAGAATCTAAATGAATATTGTACTTACAGACTTGGGAAAATACTGGGTCAACTCTTGAATTCAGAGTCAACTGAATTGATTCTTTTCAGAGAAAGTTCCCTTATTTAGGCAGCCCAGCTGGTGCTAGTGGTAAATAATCCACATGCAGTGCAGGAGACATCAAGACATGGGTTCGATCTCTGAGTTGGGCAGATCCCTCAGAAGAGGAAATAGCAACCCACTCCAGTATTCTTGCCTGGAAAATTCCATGGACAGAGGAGCCTGACAGGCTACAGTCCACGGGGCCATAGAGTGAGACACAACTGAGTGAGCAAATTTAGAAAGATATTTGACTCAGAAAATTTTTCTCACTGACAAGAGAAACATTCTTAACTTATTCCTCTGTAGAATTTATCCAATGCCTATAGACTTTGCTCTAGAACAAATTATCAATGTATCAGGTCACCGTACAGACACAAATTCAACTTTATATTTGAACTGTCTTATTTATCTTCAAAATCCTCTCAGACATAACTTTTCATAGCTGCCATGCCTAAAATTAAAAACATATGTATTCAGTTCAGTTCAGTTCAGTCACTCAGTCATGTCCAACTCTTCGTGACCCCATGAACCACAGCACGCCAGGCCTCCCTGTCCATCACCAACTCCCGGAGTCCAGCCAAACCCAGTCCATTGAGTCGGTGATGCCATTCAATCATCTCATTCTGTCTTCCCCTTCTTCTCCTGCCCTCAATCTTTCCCAGCATCAGGATCTTTTCCAATGAGTCAGCTTTTCACATCAGGTGGCCAAAGTATTGGAGTTTCAGCTTCAGCATCATTCCTTCCAATGAATACCCAGGACTGATCTCCTTTAGGATGGACTGGTTGGATTTCCTCGCTTGCAGTCCAAGGGACTCTCAAGAGTCTTCTCCAACACCACAGTTTAAAAGCATCAATTCTTCTGCGCTCAGCTTTATTTGCAGTCCAACTCTCACATCCATACATGATATACCCATTTGAATGCAGAGTTCCAAAGAATAGCAAGGAGAGAAAAGAAAGCCTTCCTCAGCGATCAATGCAAAGAAATAGAGAAAAACAACAGAATGGGAAAGACTGGAGATCTCATATATATTCACACATGCCATATTAATCATGTCTTTCAAACAGAGGTCTGTTTCATTGGCTGTAAAAGCCTTTGTAAGTGAACAATGTTTTTAAAAATAAACAGAAATATCAGAGTTCATCACATTGTATTTGTTGTGGTTCAGTCACTCAGTAGTGTCTGACTCACTCCAACACCGTGGACTGCAACATGCCAGGCTTCTGTGTCCTTTACTATCTCCTGGAGTTTGCTCAAACTCATGTCCATTGTGTCAGTGATGCCATCCAACAATCTCATCCTTGGGCACCCCCTTCTCCTCTTGCCCTCAATCTTTCCCAGCATCAGATGGCCAAAGTACTGTCTTCACTGGAAGACAGCATTAGTCCTTCCAGTGAATATTCAGGACTGATTTCCTTTAGGATTGACTGGTTGGATCTCCTTGCAGTCCAAGGGGCTCTCAAAAGTCTTCTCCATCACGACAGTTTGAAAGCATCAATTCATTGATGCTCAGCCTTCTTTATGGTCTAACTCTTACATCTATGCATGACTACTGGAAAAACCATAGCTTTGACTATACAGACCTTTGTCAGCAAATTGATGTCTCTGCTTTTTAATACGCAGTCTAGGTTTGCCATAGGTTTTCTTCCAAGGAGTAAACATCTTTTAATTTCATGGCTGCAGTCACTGTCCACAATGATTGCAGAGCCTTAGAAAGTAAAATCTGTCACTGTTCCCAATTTTTCCCCTTCTATTTGCCATGAAGTGATGGGACTGGGTGCCATGATCATCATTTTTAATGTTGACTTGTAAGCCATCTTTTTCACTCTCCTCTTTAAAACCCAATCAAGAGGCTCTTTAGTTCCTCTTTGCTTTCTGCCATTAGAGCGGTTCAGTTCAGTTTCCTCACTCAGTCGTGTCCGACTCTTTGCAACACCTTGGACTGAAGCACGCCAGGTCTTCCTGTCCATCACCGACTCCCAGAGATTACTCAAACTCATGTCCATTGAGTCACTGATGCCATCCAACTATCTTATCCTCTGTCATCTCCTTCCCCTCCCAGCTTCACTCTTTTCCAGCATTAGGGTCTTTTCCAATGAGTTAGTTATTCACATCAGGTGGCCAAAGGATTGGAGTTTCAACTTTAGCATCAGTCCATCCAATGAATATTCAGGAATGACTCCCTTTAGGATGGACTGATTGGATCTCCATGCTCTCCAAGAGACACTCAAGAGTCTTCTCCACATCACAGTTCAAAAGCATCAATTCTTTGGCACTCAGCTTTCTTTACAGTCCCACTCTCAAATCCATGCATGACTACAGGAAAAACCACAGCTTCCACTAGACGAACCTTTGTTGGCAAAGTAATGTCTCTGCTTTTTAATATGTTGTCTAGGTTGATTATAGCTTTTCTTCCAAAGGACAAGCATCTTTTCATTTCATGGCTGCAGTCATAATCTGCAGTGATTTTTAAGCCCAAAAAAAACACCAAAGTCTGCCACTGTTTTCACTATTTTCCCATCTATTTGTGATGAAGTGATGGGAACTGAGGCCATGATCTTAGTTTTCTGAATGCTGAATTTTAAGCCAACATTTTCACTCTCCCCTTTCACTTTCATCAAGAGGCTCTTTAGTTCTACCTTTCTGCCATAAGCGTGGTGTCATCTGCATATCTGATGTTATTGATATTTCTCCCAGCAATCTTGATTCCAGCTTGTGCTTCATCCAGCCCAGCATTACTCATGATGTACCCTACATATAAGTTAAATAAGCAGGGTGACAATATACAGCCTTGATGTACTCCTTTCCCAATTTGGAACCAGTCTGTTGTTCCGTGTCCAGATCTAACTGTTGATTCCTGACTTGCACACAGATTTCTCAGGAGGCAAGTCAGGTGGTATGGTATTCCCATCTCTTTCAGAATCTTCTATAGTTTATTGTGATTCACACAGTCAAAGGCTTTGGCATAGTCAATAAAGCAAAAATAGATGTTTTTCTGGAGCTCTCTTGCTTTTTAGATAATTCATCCAATGGATGTTGGCAAACTGATCTCTGGTTCCTCTGCCTTTTCTAAATTCAGTTTAAACATCTGGAAGTTAACGGTTCACATACTGCTGAAGCCTGACTTGGAGAATTTTGAGCATTACTTTGCTAGCATGTGAGATGAGTGCAATTGTGTGGTATTTTGAGCATTCTTTGGCATTGCCTTTCTTTGGGATTGGAATGAAAACTGATCTTGTCCAGTCCTGTGGCCACTGCTGAGTTTTCCAAATTTGCTGGCATATTGAGTGCAGCACTTTCACAGCATCATCTTTCAGGATTTGATATAGCTCAACTGGAATTCCACCATCTCCACTAGCTTTGTTCATAGTGATGCTTCGTAAGGCCCACTTGACTTCACATTCCAGAGTGTCTGGCTCTAGGTGAGTGGTCACACCATCATGATCATCCAGGTTGTGAAGATCTTTTTGTATAGTTCTTCGGTGTATTTTTGCCACCTCTTCTTAATATCTTCTGCTTCTGTCAGATCCATATGATTTTTGCCCTTTATTGTGCCCATCTTTGCATGAAATGTTCCCTTGGTATCTCTAATTTTCTTGAAGAGATCTCTAGTCTTTCTCATTCTATTGTTTTCCTCTATTTCTTTGCATTGATCATTGAGCTTTCTTATCTCTTCTTGCTATTCTCTGGAACTCTGCACTCAAATCGGTATATCTTTCCTTTTCTCCTTTGCTTTTCGCTTCTCTTCTTTCCACAGCTATCTGTAAGGCCTCCTCAGACAGCCATTTTGCTTTTTTGCATTTATTTTTCTTGGAGGATGGTCTTGATCCCTGTCTCCTGTATAATGTCACAAACCTCCATCCATAGTTTAACAGGCACTCTGTCTATCAGATCTAGTCCCTTAAATCTATTTCTCACTTCCACTGAATAGTCATAAGGGATTTGATTTAGGTCATACCTGAATGGTCTAGTGGTTTTCCCTACTTTCTTCAATTTAAGTCTGAATTTGGCAATAAGGAGTTCATGATCTGAGCCAGTCAGCTCTGCAAAGAATATAGTCAGTCTGATTTCAGTGTTGACCATATGGTGATGTCCACATGTAGAGTCTTCTTTTGTGTTGTTGGAAGAGGGTGTTTGCTGCGATCAGTGTGTTCTCCTGGCAAAACTCTATTCGCCTTTGCCCTGCTTCATTCTGTACTCCAAGGCCAAATTTGCCTGTTGCTCCTGGTGTTTCTTGACTTCTTATTTTTGCAGTCCAGTTCCCTTTTTGAGTGTTAGTTCTAAAAAGTCTTGTAGGTCTTCACAGAACCATTCAACTTCAGCTTCTTCAGCGTTACTGGTTGGGGCACAGACTTAGATTACTGTAATACTGAATGCTTTGCCTTGGAAGTAAACAGAGATCCTTCTGTCGTTTTTGAAACTGCCCCCAAGTACTGCATTTTGGACTCTCTTGTTGACTATGAGGGCTACTCCATTTCTTCTAAGGGATTCTTGCCCACAGTAGTGGTATAATGGTCATCTGAGCTAAATTCACCCATTCCAATTCATTTCAGTTCACTGATTGCTAAAATGTCAATGTTCACTCTTGCCATCTCCTGTTTGACCACTTACAATTGGCCTTGATTCATGCACCTAACATTCCAAGTTCCTATGCAATATTGCTCTTTACATCATCAGACTTTGCTTCTATCACCAGTCACATCCACACTGAGTGTTGTTTTTGCTTTGGCTCTGTCTCTTCATTCTTTCTGGAGCTATTTCTCTGCAGATATCCAGTAGCATATTGGGCACCTACCGACCCGAGGAGTTCATCTTTCAGTGTCCTATCTTTTTGCCCTTTCACACTGTTCATGGGGTTCTCAAGGCAAGAATACTGAAGTGGCTTGCCATTCCCTCTCCAGTGGACCACACTTTGTCAAAACTCTCCACCATTACCTGTCCATCTTGGGTGGCCCTACACAGCATGGCTCATAGTTTCATTGAGTTAGACAAGGCTGTGGTCCATGTAATCAAGTGGTTTAGTTTTCTGTGACTGTGGTTTTCAGTATGTCTGCCCTCTGACGGAGAAGGATAAGGGGCTTATGGTCCTGATGGGAGAGGCTGACTGAGGGGGAAATTGGGTCTTGTTCTGATGGGTGGGGCCATGCTCAGTAAATGTTTAATACAATTCTCTGTTGATGGGTGGAGCTGTGTTCCCTCTGTTATTTACCTGGGGCCAAACTATGGTGGAGGTAATGAAGATAATGGTGACCTCCTTCAAAAGGTCCCATGCCTGCACTGCTACACTCAGTATCCCCAACCCTGCAGTAGGCCACCACTGACCCATGCCTCCGCTGGAGACTCCTGGACACTCCCAGGCAAGTCTGAGTCAGTCTCTTGTGGGATGCTCCTTTATCCTGCATCCTGGTGCACACAAGGTTCTGTTTGTGCCCTCCAAGAATCTTATTTCCCAGTCCTGTGTAAGTTCTGGCAGCTCTATGGTAGGGTTAATGGCGACCTCCTCCAAGAGGGCTTATTCCCTACCCAAGAGTTGGATACGTAAGAGTTGGATAAGATCATTAAATCTTTACCTCCTAAAATAAGAAACAAAGATTTTAAAATCAAAAAAGCATGAGACAGAAATAGAAACATTCTTTAGAGACATAGAGGTAAATTACAGAAATAAACTGAAGAATAAAAACTGTTGCCTCAGGAAATTCCCTGGCAGTCCAGTAGTTAAGATTCTGAGCTTCCACAGCAGGGAGCACAGGTTCCATCTCTGGTCAGAGAACCAAGATCCTACATGTACAACCAGAAAAAAAAAAAATTGCCTCTGAGGAGGAATTGGGGTAAAGAAGAAAAGGGTAAGAAACTGTTCTTGTTTATTATAAAATTTATAGCATACTATTTCACTTTATCCTCAAGAACTGCACGTGTTATACTGAGCATAAAAAATCTACAGTTTCCAATGTTCTACTCCCAGACCTACTATGTAACAATATGTGAATAGATTCACATATTTCAATTACCTTAAAAGATTTTTAAAAGGTTCAAAGTTTGGTTTAGTTGGATAAAGCAGTAGTGTCAGATCATGAACTTAGAGCCCAATGCAGTCTTTACCATACTTCATGGACTCAAAAATGCAACCTAAACTCTAGACATCAGATTTAAATAAACATGCAACTCATTAAAAATTGAACCAAGAAAAGAGTTTAAATGCGTCAGTATAATCCATCACCACACATCAAAGCCTCATTAAAGAAGTCATACAGACAGTAAGTAAAAGAATCTTTGTACATGAAGGAAAATAATTTACATTGACAAGTTAAAACTAATTTCTCTCTTGCAATCTAAAATGATAGTAAGCAATAATTTTTATCATATATTTGGATTTGATGTACCTTTAATGTACTTTCCTCCTTCAATATAGCTTATCTTTGAGGTTTTGGTGAATTTTAGTTGCCATAACAACCTAAGTAAACCCTTTATTGCTGTAGATATCTGTAGCTATTTATAAATGCAACAGCTGGATCTGTCCAGCTAATTTCTTTTATAAGATACAAAAGATGTGTTCATTTGTTGTGAAGAAACTTGAGGAAAATGTCAGGGACCATTAAAAGTAAATTTTCATATAGAAATGTACTATAAAATATACAGCATAAGCCAGAAAAATGCCTGTCAGCACTCTTTTCTAAAGAAATATCAATATAAACACCTAAGCTTTCTAAATTGTCAACCACTTCTGAACTGAAAAATGCTTAGATATTTTAAATGTATTTCTTCTTCTCAAAGTTTAAAAAAATGCAAGAGAATACTCAGAGAAGTAAACATTAGCATTTATATAAAACAACATTTACCAGCAGGTAGGGCAAACTAAATTCATTAAGAAAAACAGAGTAAGTATTTGAAAGGTGAATCCTTTCTCTTTTCCAAATGATTATATTGGTTTTAGTAAAATGACTAACAATATTTAGAATGGAGAAATGTCTATCTTCTCTGATAGGAGTATTTGAGTACACAAGATTTTAAAAATAAAAAGTTTAAACACAACATTGTAAAGCAATTATCCTCCAATTAAAAAATAATAAAAATAAAACAATGCCAAAAAATAACCAAATGGTTTATTCTGCAGCATGCAGCAGCTAATTCTTACACAGGGGAAGCAGTTCTTACACAGGGCCCATGCTGTACAGTCTCACAGAGCGCTGGCCCAGCAGATCACTCAGATTAAAGCTGTGATATTTAGGACAACTTACAATTTTTGCCCACAGGGAAGAAACTGTTTTAAATGACATATAAATAAGATCATTGACTGATATTGTTACATACATTTTTCTACCCTGGACTGGGAATTTTTTCTGTGTGCTCATCTCCTTTTTAACCCTTTCTCTATGATTTGTATGCTTTTGAAACAAATATAGTATCTTGTATATCTTATATTTAATTTGTATGAAAATTAAATATCTACATTGTCTATATTTAACATAATATATACTTAATTTTACAAAAATTAAAGAACATACAAAAGACAGTTTCGTAAGGAAATAAAATTAAGAAGCAAACAATGGGCAATCCAAATAGCAGTAGCAATGTTATATCAAATTTTAAAGATTAACAATAAATGCATAAAAACTATTCTATATTCATTTTTGCTGTATTTTGATATAAAATATATGCAATCATTAAATGAGGCCTTTCCCCTTTCACCTAGATCTTTTGGAGAACCGCATAATTAAAACCCTAAGAAACCATTCCTGTGCCTGGAATTTCAAGTAAGTTTGCCTTTCATGAAAGTACCTACATGATTATTTTCCCATTACTTTTATAGTTCCTTCCCTGGCCATTCCATTTCTTGAGCAATTTATTGAGGTGTTTATACGACAGCAATATGCCCACTTAAGTTTTTCCTAATTTTCCCTGGGTGACAAAAATGAGGATAAGACTTTATTCTTACACTTTGCCTTAATAGTTTAAAAAGTACTCATATATATTATCTACTCTGACATAGGTAAGAGAGCTATTATTCTCATTTTGAAAATCAGAAAAAAGTAGGCTAGAAGCATTTGCCTTAGGTCAAACCAGGAAAGCAAGAATCATCAGAACTCAGCTCTCCTGACATGGTTTTTTCACAACGTTTTGCTGCCTCCCAATTTTAAGTGACAAGGAGGAAAGAGTGGTGTGACTGACTGGCAGCCTGCAGTTGTTACAGACCCCGAACAACAGAATCAATTACAATCTATATTCTCCAACAGCCATGGTCAATCTGTCTGATATCATAGCTTTATTAAACAGAGGTTTAAACTTATGCTTGTTAGAATTTCTTTACAGGAAAAAAAAAAAGCACATTGTATTCCAAAAAAGAACCATCTATTAGACCCAAACTTGCACATTTTCTATTTACAGCCAATCAGTGTTTGAAACAGGAATCACCTTAATCAAAGAGAAAGTTTACAAATGGCTATGGGATATACTTTTAGGAATGTGAATACACAATTTTTAGCAAACACTTAAATCCTAGTATGAGGCCAGAATAAAACAGAAAATCAAAACAGAAGAATGTCCAGCTTTCAGGATCTTAGTTCCCTGACCAGGGATCCAACCTGGGCTATGGCAGTGAGCGCACGGACACCTAAGCACTGAGAGCTAGCCACTGGATCATCAGGGAATTCCCACAAATACTTTTAGGTTGCTCTAACCCTCATCATCAGCTAAAGTGAAAGTGTGGTCACTAAGTCGTTTCTGACTCTTTGTGACCCCACGGACTATGGCTCTCCAGGCTCCTCTGTCCACGGAAATTCTCCAGGCAAGAATACTGGAGTGGTTTGCTATTCCCTTCTCCAGGGGATCTTCCCAACCCAGGGATCAAACCATGGCCTCCCACACTGCAGGCAGATTCTTAACCTGAGCCACCAGGGAAGCCCAATCATTAGTTAAACCCATAACAAAAATCAGAGGCAGGTTCATATTCTCTCCCGCTTTGGGGGAGAGTGGGGACTGGGGTAAAATGGTGACAGAGAGAGAGAGAGAAACTATCCTTCCAAATAAACAACCCGTCACTGCTCATATTCTATAACGCTTGTTTCTATTCACATACTTGCTAACCTCCTGCAGTACCCTGTTTTAGGGCCTCCTTTCATTGATCTGTTTTCCAGTTTGTTTGTTTGTTTGTTTTCATTCATTACTTGTTAGTCGTTATGTTATGTCTGATTCTTCATGACCTCATGGACTGTAGCCCACCAGGCTCCTCTGTGCCTAGGATTTCCCAAGCAAGAATATTAGAATGGCTTGCCATTTCCTAATCCAGGGGATCTTCCCAACCCAGGGATCAAACCCACGTCTCCTGCATTGGCAGGCAGATTCTTTACCACTGAACCACCAGGGAAGCCGCTTGTTACTTGCCCACCTCCATTATTATATCTTTCTTTCCATCTCTCTCTTTAGTAATCCTCATCTTGACCTAGGCAGTCTTTATCATCTGTCTGCCAGATTCTTCCCTGATGCTGCCACCTCACTTAAGGCTTTGCCTTCACCAACTCATGCTTTAAAATTATCTCATTTTTTCCTTGATCACCTTTCAAAATCTCATTACATTGATATATCTGATATAGTTATTAGAAAAGTTAGTTGATTAAAGTAGTTCATACTAAAAGGTGTGCAACTTAAATAACTGGTATCATTACAGGCAGAATGCAAAGAGAAATTTAGGAAAGGACAATCTTCACACAATTCAGCCCACTCCCATCCCTGCCTCCAGCAAAGAATAATGGAGTTAAGTAACTCTAGGAAAACCCTTTCACAAATCCCATTAGCTCTTAAAATAAGTTCCCTTCATTGATGAAGAAGACTTTAGTTATTATCCCATTTCCATCTCTTCTACTAGTTTCCTGAGGCCCTAATATTTGCTCTACAATGAAGACAGTCCATTTCTCTTATAGTGGGAAAGTACTCACCTGCTCTAAGCTAGGTTAAATCAAATATCTAAAATGTGTATACAAAGACAGATGATTATTCTAGCCTCTGAGGGGCACTCATTGGAAAAGAGGCTTGAATGTAGGACTCTTCATATTAAAATGAAATTGCTTCTTCTTTTCCTAGTGAACTCCTTCCTTCTAATCAGGTGATTATAAAAACACAAAATTAAGCTGAAGGACATTAATATTAATTTTTATATGGGATACATATATATAGAAAGAACATAAACACTTACAGGGATTGTTTACTATTTATACTCAAAAATTTTATACTTGAAAATAGTAGTAAGGTATTACAATTAGAATTAAGTACACAATTAAGTATTTCAGATTAAGTTTTGTTTTATTGTACACAAAATTTGGTGTCATAGTTTGTTATTCATACAGCACAATAACCTGTTTAACTAAAATCAGTAGGACTATTACTACTAACTCTTAATTATGACTTACTTCCACAAGTAATTTCATTTATTCATGATACACTTTAAATGTTTTTATCTTTAAATACTTTTGTATGCCTAAATGAAATAACTTAGCACACAGACAATAATTCTGTTGAGCTTTTAGAACAATCTTGAAACTATGATGAAATAACTGGTGGGAACTCAAAATGGAGTAAAGACTCAAATGTAAGATTTGAAACTGTAAAACTCCTAAAAGAAAATATGGAGAAAAAAGGATATTAGTCTTGGCAATGATCTTTTTGGCCTCAATACCAAAAGAACTGGCAATAAAAATAAAAATAAACAAGTGGCACTACATCAAGCTAAAAAGATTCTTTGCAGTATAGGAATTATCAACAAAATGAAAAGGCAACCTATAGAATGGGAGGAAATATTTGCAAGTCATATTTAATATCCAAACAGCAAAAGAAAAAAAAGTAACCTGATTAAAAATGAGCAAAGGACCTGAATATTTTTCCAAAGAAGACATTTTCCCAAAGAAGACAAACAGATGGCCAAAAGGTACATGAAAAGATCTTCAGCATCACTAATCATCAGGGTAATGCAAATCAAAACCACAATAAGATATCACCTCATGCTTGTTAAAACGGCTATTATCAAAAAGTCAAAAGGTAACAAGTATTCAAATATAGAGAAAAGGAAACCCTTGTGTACTACTGGTAGGAATGTAAATTGCTACAGCCATTAAGGAAAACAGTATAGCAGGTCCTCAAAAAATTAAATTAGAACTACCATATGAACCAGCAATCCCACTTCTGGGTATACACTCAAACGAAATAAAATTACTGTCTTGAAGAGGTATCTTCTACTCCCATGTTCACTGCATTATTCACAGTAGCCAAGACATGGAAACAACTTTAGTGTGTTGTGATCAACAGATGAAGAAACTAGGTGTACATACACAATTAAATATTATTTAGCCTTAATGAAGAAGGAAATCCTACCATGTATGACAACATGGATGAATCTGGAGGGTGTTATGCTAAGTGAAATAAACCAGAGGTAGAAAGACAAACACCACATTATTTCACTTATATTGTAGAATCTAAAAACAAAAGTCAATTTCACAGTGATAGAAAACAGAATGGCAATTAACAGACTAGAGGGTAGGGAAAAACAGGAAATATTGATCAAAGGGTATAAGCTTTCAGTTATAAGATGAATAAATTTGCAGCCTGATGACTATAGTTAATGTACTGTACTTGAAATTTGTTAAGAGAGTAAATCTCAAGTGTTCTTACTACAAAACAGTAACTGTGGGAGGTCATGGATATGTTAGTTTGACTGTGATAATTATTTCATAATGTGTATATATATATAAAAATTAGATATATCACAATTATATATAATATATATAAGTTTTAAAGTTATGTGTATATGTGTTTTCTATTTAAGAGGTTCATTCCTTTAAGACATTGATCATGTCTTACATAGCAATCTGAAACAGAAACATAACAATTTACTGCATGTTAAAATGGGTCCTGGATCTCATTTAGTGTATCACACATGTTCTATTATTTAATCATTCCAGCAATCCTGTAAGGATTTCTATTTTCTTGATAAGAAACTTAAGGTTTGAGAGGTTAAGTGCCTTGCTCAAGGTTACATAATTAGTAAGAGGAGCCAGACTTAATTCCAAATTTGTCTGACAACAAAATCCATGCCCTTTATCACTGTGTTTTACTGTTTCTCATGTATTCAGAAACAATATGTAATTACAAGTATGGCTCAGGAAAGTCAACAACCATAACAACATTTGTAGTACAAGATCTCATTTTATTTTAAAGAGAAATCAGATTTTTACAAATTTGTTCACCAAAGATTTATCAAGTACTACTGGATTCCCTGATAGCTTAGTTGTTAAAGAATTCGCCTGCGATGCAGAAGACCCCACTTTGATTCCTGGGTCAGGAAGATCCACCGGAGAAGAGATAGGTGCTACCCACTCCAGTATTCCTGGGCTACCCTTGTGGCTCGGCTGGTAAACAATCCACCTGCAATGCGAGAGACCTGGGTTCAAACCCTGGGTTGGGAAGATGCCCTGGAGAAGGGAAGGGCTAACCATTCCAGTATTCTGGCCTGGAGAATTCCACGGACTGTATAGTCCATGGGGTCACAAAGAGTAGAACACGACTGAGCAACTTTCACTAGTAGATACTATATGCATCATTGCTAAAGCAGGAGATACTTGGGAGAACTTGGGGACTATATTAAATAAAAGATTATATTAATTACATTCTGTATATGGAAATAAGAAGCCTTTGAATACCTGTAATTAATATCAATTATCTTTTTTCCTGAATCCCTAAAATAGTAATACAAAATGGTTTGGGCTAACCGTTATTACAAATTTATTAAGACAGGAATAAAGATAAATTTATTATCTTTGTTAGTGCCAACAAGTAGTCACTAAAATATGCTTTTTGGTAAAGATGTTCTGAATTAAATATGAATCTACTAGTTGTTAGCTTGAGTGACTTTAGGCAACTTATTTGACCTCTCTGTATGCCTCAAGTTCCTCATCTGTAACCTATAAATAGTAAGAGTTCCTACTTGGTGGTTCCTGTGGGGGTTAATTAAGATAATATGGTGAAAGTACTCAGCACAGTTGAGTACTTAATACAATTTATCTGTTACAAAACATTGTCTCTTTTTTCCCCTCTGTTAAATATTATTTACCTTTTATCTAAGGTATTGATAATGGATGAGATTCTGTATAAATTTTAACTTTGGAAAAAAGAGTTTATTCCTCTCAGGAAAACTCAAGTATTTTCTAGGAGACAAGCAAAATTTAGCATTCCATTATCATACAAGTTTCAGAATGCTTAGAAGCCTCGAGTGTTAACTAGTTTGAGAAGTGGCATAATTTATTTATAGCATGTTTCACTTGCTGGAATGTAAGAATTTTCCTAGCTTCTCAGTAAATGTATATCAAAGAAAGTGGTATTTAATACTTCCTCCAAATTTAGAGAAATAAAAAAAAAGTACTAAAAAGGCAAATCTACAAATGTTATTATCTCCAAATGATAACACATTTATAAAATTCTAAGACATCTCACATGTTAAAAGTATATTTTCAAAATAAGGTATCAAAAAGCCTTCCACAACTATCATTTTAAACATAATGCCTGGCACAGTCACTGAAAAACTTTGGCAATTCCTCAAAATTAAACATAGAATTATCATATAATCCAGTAATACCACTCCTAGGTGAATGAACAGTTACTATTTAATGAGTACAGGGGGCTTCCCTGGTAGTTCAGCTGGTTAAGAATCCTCCTGCAATGCACGTGACCCCGGTTCAATCCCTGGGTAGGGAAGATATCGTGGGGAAGGGTGCGGCTACCCACTCCAGTATTCTTGCCTGGAGAAATCCATGGACAGAGGAGCCTGGTGGGCTACAGTCCATGGGGCTGCAAAGGGCTGGACACGACTGAAGCGACTTAACACAGCACACAGTGAGTACAAAGCTTCTGGTTTGAGATGATGAAAAAGTGCTAAAGACAGTAACATAATCCTGTGAATACATTTAATACTTCTCAAGTGTATAACTGAAAATAATTAAAACAAGTTTACTGTTATGTATATCTTGCTGTCCAGTCACTAAGTTGTGTCTGACTATTCGTGACCCCATGGACTGCAGCACGTCAGGCTTTCCTGTCCTTCACTATCTCCCAGAGTTTGCTCAAACTCATGTCCACTGAGTCATGTGCATGAGTGACGCTATCTAACCATCTCATCCTCTGCCACACTCTTCATATCTTACCACAATAAAAACGTTTCAAAAAACAAAATGCAAGCAGAAGGTATACATTGTATAGAATAAAGAGAAATATTTTTAGATGTAGAAATAGAATATCATTTATTCCACAGCTAAAATGACAACTACAAAAAGTTTCTTCTAACACAAACAGTGAAAGAACAGAATTATGTATGGCAATTCAACATCAAGATATTCTCATAACATATAACATCCTAAAAAGAGCACGTTTTAGAGATGAGAGCACCTAAACCTAGACTCAAAAGCAATGTCAAAATCAGCCCTAGTAGATAATCAACATTTGATTTATATAATCTGATACGAAGCCTCTTCACAGCACTGAGGGAAAAAAACACAGAAAAATTAAAAATATGCCTTGAAAGGAACAATATTAACAAAGCTATAACTAAGTCAAGAGGAAGCCCATATTCACTTCACCCCTTCTGGTATCCCTAGTATCACATGTGCTTTTTCTCAATGTTTAACTGTATTTCAAGCATAATGTAGTGGTGGTCTGATGTGGAGGGGATCAAAATCAGGACAGCACTACTTCCATATGCTGTTCTGGAGAGAGTCTGAAGAGTATTCACTCTCCAGGTAAAAGTCCTAGCTGACATAAAGTGACACCAGTCACATGAGACACTGGAGAACAGTACCAGCAATTTGAACTTCAAGCTCCCTACCACGTTGTGTTTAAGACTGCTGCACAGAGCAGCACTCAGTTATAACGTCTCAGCCACAATTCCCAGTTATCATCCCTTTTAAGGAATCCAAAACATCACTCGAGATTTCACTATAATTTATGCACCTAACTGAGAATTCCGAAGTTGAGGGCAAAGGTTTAAGTGGTTTACCCAAGATTTCAATGGCAATAACTTTAAAAGGCAAGAGAGGAAAGTGGATGGACTTTTATCATTGAACATTCACATGTACTAAGTTAGAACTATTTCTGCGTTGTAAATAAATATTTCTTACAGCTCATGGAATTTATTCCTTAAAATGACCTATACCACATCATTGCACAGCTCAAGGGTGCCGCATTCATATCCTGGTCTATGTCAGGAGTAAGCAAACTCTGGGCTGAGGGCCAAAACTGGCCCAACACCTGTGTTTGAGAGTGAAGTGTTATTTGAATACAGCCACACCCACGTCTTCACAAGCTGCCTTATGGCTGATTTTGTGCTACAACAGCAGGGTTCAGCAGTTGAGGCAGTTACCCTGTGGCTTGCAAGGCCTAAAATATTTACTATCTGGCCCTTTACAGAAAAAAAAATGCTGCCAATCTCTGGTGAACGCTGACCCTCTAACAGTGTGGTGCATAGCTTACGAAGCAGCCTGGGAACAACCTACTGAAGAAAGTATCCATATTTGAGAGACAAGAAAACTAATACTCAGCAAAAACAAGTAAGGTCACAAAACTTGGAAGTGATAAAGTCAACCTTCAAATCCAGTTGATTTTGTCACTTAAAGCTTAATATTAGAGAAATGGATAGCAAAACTACAATGAGGTTATCACCTCACGCCAGTCAAACAGCCATCATTAAAAAGCCTACAAATAATAAACCTGTGGAGAAAAAGGAACCCTCGTACACTGCGGGTGGGAATGGAAACTGGTGTGGCCATTATGGAGAACAGGATGGAGGTTCCTTCAAAAACACTAAAACTAGAGTTACCTACATTCACCCAGCAATCCCACTCCTGGGCATATATCTGGAGAAAACTAATTTGAAAAGATACATGCACTCCATGTTCATAGCAGCACTATTTACAACACCTAGACATGGAAGCAACCTAAATGTCCATCAATAGATGAATGGATAAAGACACACACACAAACACACACACAATGGATTTTAGTCAGTTACCTAAAGAATGAAATAATGCTATTTGCAGAAACATGGAAGGACCTAGAGATTATCATACTACATGAAGTCAGACAGAGAAAAACAAGTATCATATAACATTGAATCTTAAAAAAATGATACAAACGAACTTATTTACAAAATAGAAGTGCTCACAGACATAGGAAACAAATTTAAAGTTACCGAAGGGAAAGGGGGAGGGATAAATTAGGAGTTTAGGATTAACAAACTATTATATATATAAAATAGATTAAACAACAAACAAGGACCTACTGTATAGCACAGAGAGTATATTCAGTATCGTGTAATAACCTATGATGGAAAAAAAATCTGAAAATGAAAATATATATATATATCTGAATCACTTTGGTGTACACTTGAAACTAATACAACATTGTAAACTAACTACATTTCAATTAAAAAAATAACGAATCCAGATCCTTCCACTAAATCACACAAGACCATGTATAAATTGGGACTAGTAATAATACCTCCCATAGCAGTTCTTATAAGTATCAAATATGTATATGAAAATATTAGAGTAATGCTAGTTGTTATTAACATTACATAAAAACTAAGTACTCATATAGTTCGGCCTTATATTCTCCTTTATCCTTCCATAAAACCAGGGCTTTAGGCATGCATGCCTTCACATTTACCAATCCCCCAAAATGAGATCCTCACACTCCTATTCTCAACACTTGCCATTTATCCAAATATTACTCCATTTCTAGAATCAACTTAAGTGCCACAGTCTTGGTGATACCTTCTCGATTCTTTAATCAATCTTCATTTATTTCTCTTTCTTATGTTCCCCTATAGTATATTACTGCAAATTCTATTGAACATTTAATTCTATTTTATATTATTTACTGATTTCTCCCACTGGATTTTACATTTACAAAAGACTATTTCTTATTCATCCACCTCAACAATCTCCCTAACTGCCTACAGTCTCTATCAAAGTTTCTTATACATAGTAAATATACATTGAGTTGAACTCCTGACATTGTATACCCAGTTCTGCTCTATATTCCAATTTATTGCTTATTACATCAAGCTAGGATGCCTTCAATACATCTGTCCACTTCTCAGAAAGGGAATAGGAAAGCCAGAAAACTCTTTTGAATGAAATAAACACAGAATTTTCTATTTTTACAATGTTCAGTGTGATATTCAATGCTTTAAATATGAACTTCTCTGTATAATTTAGTAATTTTATTTAAAAAAATTAATGATTTCACCAGGTTTACCAACAGAATTTATTCCCTCGTTTAGTCTTTAAACCAAATTGTTCATACTCAAATCCTCTCACAAATAAACACAGTGTTCTAACTCAGCTGTTGGCAGCATAATGTGTTCACAATGAGCAACCCCTACTATCCTGGCAAGAACTGTAGGACTACCTAATTACAGTAGTCTCTTATATCTGTTTTCACTGCGATAAGGAGCAATATGGATCTATCAAAAAGCAAATGGCCTGGAAAGGTATCTTGGAACTTTCCCACAAATACGGAAGTCACACTAAGTAGACTCAAACTAGACTTTTCTCTATCATAAGCAGTTTTTCTAAGATAGTGAGAGAAATGCCAAGGAATAAGATTTTCATGAGAAATAAGACAAAAAGATCCTATTGTACAAGCAAAGAAAGACAAAAGTATTTTGAATAAGCTGAAGATTTATATGGGCCTTAAGTCTGACAAAGAAGATAGAAGACCTCCCTGGCGGTCCAGGTAAAGAATCCACCTGCCAATGTAGGGGACACGGGTTTGATCCCTGGTCTGGGGAGATTCCCCATGCCACCGGACAACTAAACCAGTCCACAACAACTACTGAGCCTTGCATGCGCCAATTACTGAAGTTCAGGCGCCCTGGAGGGCCCATTCTCTGCAACAAGAGAAACCACCACAATGAGAAACCATGTGCTGAGCCTGGAGGGCAGCCTCCGCTCGAGGCAACCAGCAGAAGCCTGAACAACGAAGACCCAGAAAAGCCAAAAGCCCGTAAATAAACATTCACGCTTAGAGAAAGAAGACAGAATTCTAAATGGACAACCAACAAGGAACTCTGCTCAGTGTATGTGGCTGCCTGGATGGGAGAGGGGACTGGTAGATAAGGGATACATGTGTATGTATGGCTGAGTTCCTTTGTTGTCCACCTGAAACTATTATGACACTGTTAATCAGCTATAACCCAACACAAAATAGAAAGTTAAAAAAAATTTGTTTTTTAAGGATTGGAAGAAAATAGAGATATACAAACACAACAGAATACAGTCTCTACCACAGACGAGCTTGGGTTTCCTTTGAGGGAGAACACATACGAACATATGAAATAATCTGAGAATAATAATGAATATTATATTTAATGCTGGCAGTTCGAAACATTTCTCTCATCTCAATGTTACATCACAGATTATTTTAACTACTGCCCTAAAAAAAAACCACACAGAATTATTTGGTCCTTAAGACAAGCCTCCAAAATTAAAAGGTAATTTTCATTTTTCATAAATTTTATTCTCTTCATGAACTGTATTCTCTTCTCTAGCTGATGATATAAACTTTATAAAGAAAATGTATATTAGACGACCAGCACACATTTTTTCACTTTATGCCTGCTAATCTGTAATTAGTAACATCTTGGACTTCCCAGGTGGCGCAGTGGATAAGAATCCGCCTGCCAATGCAGGGGACATACGTTCGATCCCTGGTCCAGGAAGATCCCACATGCAGGTGTAGCAACTAAGCCGCGCAGGGTAACTACTGAGCCCATGCTCCAGAGCCTGCAAACTGCAACTACTGAGCCCTGTGCTGCAACCACTGAAGTCTGCATGCTCTAGGGCCTGCAAGCCACAACCAACGAGCCCCTATGCCATAAATGCTGAAGCCCACATGCCCTAGAGCCAGTAAGCTGCAACTACTGAAGCCCATGCCCTAGAGCCTGTGTTACACAATAAAAGAAGCCACTTCAATGAGAAGTCTAGTAGTGTATCACAACTAGAAAGTAGCCCCCACTCTCAACAAGAGAGAGTCTGCAGCAGTGAAGACCCAGTGCAACCAAAAATAAAATAAGTAAATTATAAAAAATAATTAATAATACCTTACAGAGACAAGTAAAATAGCACTTCACACATAGATGGCTATAGTTTAAGATAACAATTAATACAAAAGAGTGACAGTGCAAAGAATAAATTCTAAAATCTCTGTTTTAAAAGGCAGAGTCCCATTTTATGGTGCTACAGATACATTATTTCTATTTCTCCTAATTAACTAAAAATATCTTGTATCTTCCATTTCAGGCAAATAGAACACTAGTGTACCCTGAAAAAAACATTATAAGTTACCTAAAATGCTGGCTAAACTATAAATACTATCTTGAGATAAATGAACACAGACTCACAATCAAAACACAAAACACAGGAAACAAGTCACTGTGATTAAGGGTCAGCAAAAAAAATAAACGTGAGACTCATATCCACAAAGATAGCAAAAATTAATATCTGCAAAATAACAGTTAAAGGAACAAGATATAAAAATATGAGTAAGAAACAAATTCTATTCAATGAGCAGGAAGATTTGAAAAGGAACCTGACAGTATTTCTAGAAACTGGATATATAATTAAAATTAAAAACTTGGTAGACAAATTAAACAGCAGGATAGATGAACCTAAAGGGAAAATCCAGTTTGAACTCAAGAGAGATCTAAAGAATTAACTCAAATGCAAAACTGAGATGTAAAAGAAATGAAATTAAGAGACAAAGAGGACAAAGGAAGAATGTTTTATATATCTAATTAGAGTTTCACAAGAACACAGAGAAACATGAGGCAATATTTGAAACAATAATGGCTAAGAATTTTTCAACCTTGTTGAACTATAGATTGTCATAGTCAGGGAGCCCAACAAATCACAAGCAAGATAATAAGAAAAAGAGAAAACCACTTTATATAGAGTGTGGGGGGAACTGGAAAACCAAAGACAAAGAAAATATTTTAGAAGTCACAAGAGAGAGTAAACAGATACCTGATAAACAGACAGATAACCAATTTCTCAAGAGCAGCAATAAAACTCAGAAGACAGAGGGATAATTAACTAAAAAAGAGCTAAAAGAATAACCATTGAGCTGGGGTTGAAATACATAAAATAATTCTTTAAAGTGTGAGAGCAAATAATGACATTTCAAACAAACAAAAACTGATAGCATTAAATACTGAGAGACCTTTAAATGTATTTCTAAATTATGTACCTTAGTAAGAAGGTAATTTGGAAGAAAGGTCTATCTTGAGATGCTGGAATTCTAACAATAACAAAAAGATAAACATGAATAAATCTAAACAAACATTTATTTATAAAATAACAGTGATGTCTCCTTTGTAGAATTTTTTAAAATAGATCTAAAATATCAACAAATAATCACCCTTGAGGAAGATTCATCAGTGTTTAAACACTCAGAAGTTCTTGTCATATAAAGAAACTGGGTAAATGTAATTTAATATTGGGCTTAGGGTGCATGTCTCTCTTTGAATTATGGTCTCCTCTGAGTATATGGCCAGTAGTGGGACTATTTCTGGTTTTCTAAGGAACTGCCATGCTGTGATTGTGGCTGTATCCACAGTGCACTGAGGGTTCCCTTTTCTCCACACCTCTCCAGCATTTATAGTTTGTAGGTCTTTTGATGATGGCCATTCTGACCTGTGTGAGGTGATACCTCACTGCAGTTTTGATTTGCATTTCTCTAATAATTAGTATGTTGAGCGTCTTTTCATATATTTGTTGGCCATTTGTATTTCTACTTTGGAGAAATGTCTATTTAGATCTTCCACCATTAAAAAAATTTTTTTTTATTTATTGATTTTTGGCTGGGCTGGGTCTTCACTGCTGCTCGAGCTTTCTCTACGTGGGGTGAGCAGGGGCTACTCTCTCGTTGCAGTGCACCGGCTTCTCATTGTGGTGCTTCTCTTGCTGCAGAGCTGGCTCTGGAGCAGGTGGGCTTTCATAGTTGCAGCACGCTGGCTCGGCAGTTGTGGCACACGGGCTCAGTTGCTCTGCAGCATGTGGGATCTTCCCAGATCAGGGACTGAACCCGTGTCCCCTGCATGGGAGGGTAGATTCCCAACCACTGGTCTTGGGACCAATCTCTTTCATCTGTTTTTTGACTGAGTTCTTTTTTTTATATTGAGCTGCAAGAGCTGCTTGTATGTTTTGGAGATTAATCCTTTGTCAGTTGCTTTGTTTACAAATATTTTCCCCCATTCTGAGGGTTGTCGTTTCATCTTGTTTATGCTTTCCTTTGCTATACATAAGTTACTTAAGGCACTATGGTGCCCTGAACAGGAAGGAAGTCCAAACGGGAAGGAATATATGCATATGTATGACTAATTCATTTTGCTACACAGTAAAACTATCACAACATTATAAAGCAACTATCCTTCAATAGAAAAAACTTCTTAAAAACTCTGAGGTTTAGGTTAAATATGCATCTTAACATTTTTGGAATAACCAGTAAAAGAAATATATTGTGTATATATCCCAAAGAAGGACAAGAAAAAGAAAACAAGGAGGAAGAGATGCAAGAAAAGTAAGAAAACAATAAACACAAAAGATGGTAGAAATAAATCTGCTATATCAGTAATAAAAGGAAGTATAAATGGACCCCCATTTACAATTAAGAAGACTGTCCATCTATATTTTTTAGTATTAAAATCCAACTACATATGTTCCCAAAAGACATATAAAATATAAAAGAGACTGAAAGTAAAAGGATGAGTAAAGTTGCACCTGAGAATACTAACCAATATTACTATCAAATAAGATAAACTTTTATGCAAAAAGTATTACTAAGATAAAGAGGGTCACTACACAATTAAAGGTTCAATTCACTAGGAAGATATAACAATTCCAAAGTTGTGTATAACGAGTAGCTGAACTCCAGAATCTATAAAGCAAATACCAATAGAATTACATAAATAAATAAATTCACTAACAGAAGAAATTATAACTCATCTCTTTTGGTAATTGACAGATCAAACAAAAAAACCAGTACAGACATTAAGAATGTGAGTGATATAATTAATAAGTTTTATTTTATAATCATATTTAGCAAGGTACCCAACAACTGGGGCACAAACATTCTGTTCAAGCTCAGGTGAAATATTTTTGAGAACTGCCCGTACAATAGGCCATAAAGTAAGATGCAACAGATTTTAAAAAGGGCATTACATACAGATCACATTTTCTGATCACTATTTATTTAAGTTTAAAAATTAGTAACAAAGTATGCTGCTGCTGCTGCTAAGTCACTTCAGTAACTATGATTAAAAAAGACTTGAATAGGAAAGCAACCAAACAATCAATAGGAAAAATTCTTCTTTATAGAACAATTCTGCTATTAGATGCAGAAGTAATGACAGAATTAGACAGTCATCATTTTCAATTAATGATATGAATGTAGGCAATTATCATCAATAGCAGCTAAAACCATGAGGTGAAAGGCTGGCAACAAACAAAACTTTGGAACAAACTTAACACACACACACACACATACAAAAACAGACATCTGCCTCCTGCTGTAATGCAATATATTAATAAAATTATAGCATCACCTATGAAATATTCTTGACAAAGATACAAGCCTAAGTCTGATCAAGCCTCTAGAGCTGCACTATCCAGTCGGGTAGCTACTGAGCACCTGAAATTTTCCACTGTGAATTGAGATACTCTGTACGTGTATACTACATAACAGATTTTGAAAACTAAGAATGTAAAATATAATTATCTATATTGAATATACATTAAAATGATAATATCCTTATATCCTGGGTTGACTAAAATGAGTCAAAATTAACTTCAGGTACTAGAAAATTTTAATTACGTGGCCTGCATTTGTGGTTCATGTTATACTTCTACTGGACAGCATGTGCTGCTCCAGAACTACCTATCATTTTATAAAAAATATTTTTTTACATATTACCAACAAATGATCTAATTTCTTTAACAAATAGCCGGCAAGAAAAAAAAAGGACAGGAAATCATCACTGATTAAAGAGACATATCAAACGAATGCAACATACAGATAGCTCTTGAATAGTGCTTTGAAAACTATTGTAAATGTTTGAAAACATTGTAGTTGTTGTTGCTGCTCAGTTGCTAAGTCATGTCTGACTCTTTGTGACTCTATGGACTGCAGCACACCAGGTTTCCCTGTTCTTCACTATCTCCCATAGTTCTTTCAAATTCATGCTCACTGAGCTGGTGATCCTACTAACCATCTCACCCTATGCCGCCACCTTCTTTTTTGGCCTTCTATATTTCCCAGCATCAGGGACTTTTCCAATGAGTCAGCTCTTTGCATTAGGGTCCAAAGTACTGAAGCTTTAGCTTCAGCATCAGTTCAGTTTAGTTGCTTAGTCCTGACCGACACTTAGCGAGCCCATGAACCACAGCATGCCAGGCCTCCCTGTCTATCACCAACTCCTACAGTTCACCCAAACTCATGTGCAAAGAGTTTGTGAGGCCATCCAACCATCTCATTCTCTGTCATCCCCTTCTCCTCCTGCCCTCAATCTTTCCAAGCATCAGGGTCTTTTCAAATAACTCAGCTCTTCGTATCAGGTGGCCAAAGTATTGGAGTTTCTTCTTCAACTTCAACCCTTCCAATGAATATTCAGGACTGATTTCCTTAAGGATGGACAGGTTGGATCTCCTTGCAGTCCAAGGGACTCTCAAGAGTCTTCTCCAACATCACAGTTCAAAAGCATCAGTTCTTCTGTGCTCAGCTTTCTTTATAGTCCAACTCTTACATCCATACATGACTACTGGAAAAACCATAGCCTTGACTAGATGGACCTTTTTGGTAAAGTAATGTCTCTGCTTTTCAATATGCTGTCTAGGTTGGTCATAACTTTCCTTCCAAGGAGTGAGCGTCTTAATTTCATGGCTGTAGTCACCATCTGCAGTGATTTTGGAGCCCAGAAAATAAAAGTCAGCCACTGTTTCCCCATCTATTTGCCATGAAGTGATGGGACCAGATGCCATGATCTTAGTCTTCTGAATGTTGACCTTCAAGCCAACTTTTTCACTCCCCTCTTTCACTTTCATCAAGATGCTCTTTAGTTCTTCTTCACTTTCTGCCATCAGGGTAGTGTCACCTGCATATCTGAGGTTATTGATATTTCTCCCAGCAATCTTGATTCTAGCTTGTGTTTCTTGCAGCCCAGCGTTTCTCATGATGTACTGTGCATATAAGTTAAATAAGCAGGGTGACAATATACAGCCTTGACATACTTCATTTTCTATTTGGAACCACTCTGCTGTTCCATGTCCAGTTCTAACTGTTGCTTTCTGACCTGCATACAGGTTTCTCAGGAGGCAGGTCAGGTGGTCTGGTATTTCCATCTCTTGATGAATTTTCCACAGTTTATTGTGATCCACACAGTCAAAGGCTTTGGCATAGTCAATAAAGCAGAAACAGATGTTTTCTGGAACTCTCTTGCTTTTTCTAAACCCAGCTTGAACTTCTGAAAGTTCACAGTTCACGTACTGTTGAAGCCTGGCTTGAAGAATTTGGAGCATTACTTTGGTAGCATGTGAGATGAGTGCAATTGTGCAGTAGTTTGAGAATTCTTTGGCATTGTGTTTCTTTGGGATTGAAATGAAAACTGACCTTTTCCAGTCCTGTGGCCACTGCTGACTTTTCCAAATTTGCTGGCATATTGAGTGCAGCACTTTCACAGCATCATCTTTTAGGATTTAAAATAGCTCAACTGGAATTTGATCATCTCTACTAGCTTTGCTCATAGTGATGCATCCTAAGGCTTACTTGACTTCACTTTCCAGGATGTCTGGCTCTAGGTGAGTGATCACACCATCTTGGTTATCTGGGTCTTGAAGATCTTTTTTTTGTACAGTTCTTCTGTGTATTCTTGCCACCTCTTCTTAATATCTTCTGCTTCTGTTAGGTCCCTACCATTTCTGTCCTTTATTGAGCCCAATTCGCATGAAATGTTCCCTTGGTATCTTGAATTTTCTTGAAGAGATCTCTAGTCTTTCCCATTCTATTGTTTTCCTCTATTTCTTTGTACTAATCACTGAGGAACGCCTCTTATCTCTCCTTGGTATTCTTTGGAACTCTGCATTCAAATGGGTTTATCTTTCCTTTTCTCCTTTGCTTTTTGCTTCTCCTCTTTTCACAGCTATTTGTAAGGCCTCCTCAGACAGCCATTTTGCTTTTTTGCATTTCTTTTTCTTGGGGATGGTCTTGATCCCTGTCTCCCATACAATGTCATGAACCTCCATCCACAGTTTATCAGGCACTCTGTCTATCAGATCTAGTCCCTTAAAACTATTTCTCACTTCCACTATATTATTGTAAGGGATTTGATTTAGGTCATACCTGAATGGTCTTGTGGTTTTCCCTACTTTCCTCAACTTAAGTCTGAATTTGGCAATAAGGAGTTACCATAGTCAGCTCCCGGTCTTGTTTTTGCTGACTGTATAGAGCTTGTATATCCTGCTTTACAAGATGGACAAGGAGGAACGTTTTCCTCCTAAGAAGTAAATCTTAATTTTTTGGGAGTTATAGAATTAAGAATCTAGTCAAAGTTCTTTACTAATACTTCAGCAGATATTA
Organism: Antilocapra americana; assembly: GCA_007570785.1. Lineage (NCBI taxonomy): Eukaryota > Metazoa > Chordata > Mammalia > Artiodactyla > Antilocapridae > Antilocapra > Antilocapra americana. The sequence continues at coordinate 44,038,318 of ML664177.1, forward strand.
AGCATATATGCCATATACTGGAGAAAGAGTTAAGAACAGGACAGATACATTCTCTACCCTCACGAAATGTATAGTTGAGCTAGGAAGATAAAAATTATTAAACAATTATAGTCTGGCTTCTCTGATCATCTAAATTAGATTTTCCCTTTATTCCTGTTCATGTCCACCCCTAAATTTAGTTGCCTGAAACTCATTCTCTCTTAAGATTCTATGGGTTGACAAGGCTTATCTATGTAGTTCTCACCTGACCTTCTCACACGTAGTTGCAGTCAAATGGTACTACAGAATGAAGTCATCTAAAGGCTCAACTGGACTGATGTTCAAAAGGGCTCACTCACATGGCAAGTGAGTGAGCTTGTTATCAAAGCTAAGCTGGAACTATGGGGTGCCTACACAAACCCTCTCCATGTGGCTTGAGTTTTTCACAATTTAGTGGCTGGGTTTTTGAGAGGGATCACCCCAAGAGGAAACATTCTAAGAGACCCAAGTAGAAACTGCAAAGCTTCTTTAGAGTTGGTCTCAAAAGCTCCAAAACATCACTTTTTCCACAGTGTTTTGGTCAAGAAATTAAAGTCAGCTCAGACTCAAGGTAAGAAGAACAGACACCTCATCTTGGCAAGAAAAATAGTATGCATGTATACAAAGGGAAGGAATTGATGGTATACACCACAGACTATCCTAATTGGCCATTTGTTTAGAATTTGCCTTTCGCATCAGATCATAAAGACAGAAATCATATTTCCTTTTTTAATGATCCGTCACAGAGTCTGGCACATAGTAACTCCTTGATAAATGCTCAATTCATTCATTTATTCAATAACAATTTCACAAGTACACAAGAACCACTACACATTGTGCTAGAATGACAATTCTGTAGTGCCTGCCCTCAAGAAACTTACTTTCTGGTGGCAAAAATAAAAACAAACTAACAAAACCCTGAAACTGGACCACTATCTTACACCATACATAGAAATTAACTCAAAATGGATTAAGATTTGAACATAAGATCTGAAACCATAAAAATCCTAGAAGAAAACATAGGCAGTAAATCTCTTGGCACTGGTCTTGGTGAGGACTTTTTGACTCTGACACTAAAAGCAAGGCAACAAAGCAAAAATAAACAAACGGCACTACACCACACCAAGTCTTTCGCACTATAACAAAATGAAAAAGGCAAACTACCGAGTGGGAAAAAATATTTGCAAATAATGAATCTGACAAGGGGCTCATATGGCAAAACATATAAAGAACTCATACAACACAGAAGCAAAGAACAACAATGTGATTTTTAAAATGGGCAGAGAATCTTAACAGACATTTTCCCAAAGAAGAGGTCAACAGGTACATGAAAAGATGCTCAACATCACTAATCAGGGAGATGCAAATCAAAACTATAATGAGATATCACACATGTTTGAATACCTATTATCTAAAAGACAATAACAAGTGTTGGCGAGAATGTGAAGAAAAAGGAACTCTTGTGCACTGTTGGTAGGAATGTCAATTGGTATAGCCACTATGGAAGACAGCATGGAGATTCTTCAAAAAAAAAAAAATGAAACTATCATAAATGAAAACACTAACTCAACAAGATATCTGCACACCCATGTTCACTGCACAATGATTTGCAATAGCCAAGACATTATAGCAACCTAATGGTGTGATCACTCACCTAGAGCCAGACATCTTGTGAAGTCAAGTGGGCCTTAGAAAGCATCACTACGAACAAAGCTAGTAGAGGTGATGAAATTCCAGTTGAGCTATTTCAGATCCTAAAAGATGATGCTGTGAATATGCCAGCAAATTTGGAAAACTCAGCAGTGGCCACAGGACTGGAAAAGGTCAGTTTTCATTCCAATCCCAAAGAAAGGCAATGCCAAAAACTTCTTCAACTACCACACAATTGCATTCATCTCACATGCTACCAAAGTAATGCTCAAAATTCTCCAAGCCAGGCTTCAGCAATACATAAACTGTGAACTTCCGATGTTCAAGCTGGTTTTAGAAAAGGCAGAGAACCAGAGATCAAATTGCCAACATCCGTTGGATCATTGGAAAAGCAAGAGAGTTCCAGAAAAAACATCTACTTCTGCTTTACTGACTCTGCTAAATCCTTTGACTGTGTGGATCACAATAAACTGTGGAAAATTCTGAAAGAGACATGAATACCAGATCACCTGACCTGCCTCTTGAGAAACCTGTATGCAGGTCAGGAAGCAACAGTTAGAACTGGATATGGAACAACAGACTGGTTCCAAATAGGAAAAGGAGTACATCAAGGATGTATATTGTCACCTTGCTTATTTAACTTATATGCAGAGTACGTCATGAGAAATGCTGGACTGGAAGAAGCACAAGATGGAATCAAGATTGCCGGGTTAAATATCAATAACCTCAGATATATAGATGACACCACCCTTATGGCAAAAAGTGAAGAGGAACTAAAAAGCCTCTTGATGAAAGTGAGAGAGGAGAGTGAAAAAGCTGGCTTGAAACTCAACATTCAGAAAACTAAGATCATGGCATCTGGTCCCATCACTTCATGGCAAATAGATGAGGAAACAGTGGAAACAGTGGCTGACTTTATTTTTTGGGCTCCAAAATCACTGCAGATGGTGACTGCAGCCATGAAATTAAAAGACGCTTACTCCTTAGAAGGAAAGTTATGACCAACCTAGATAGCATTTTAAAAAGAAGAGACAATACTTTGTCAACAAAGTTCATCTATTCAAGGCTATGATTTTTCCAGTAGTCATGTATGGATGTGAGAGTTGGACTGTGAAGAAAGTTGAGAGCCGAAGAACTGATACTTTTGAACTGTGGTGTTGGAGAAGACTCTTGAGAGTCCCTTGGACTGCAAGGAGATCCAACCAGTCCATCCTAAAGGAGATCAGTCCTGGGTGTTCATTGAAAGACTGATGTTGAAGCTGAAACTCCAATACTTTGGCCACCTGATGCGAAGAGCTGACTCATTGGAAAAGACCCTGATGCTGGGAAAGATTGGGGGCAGGAGGAGAAAGGGACGATGGAGAATGAGATGGTTGGATGGCATCACCGACTCGATGGACATGAGTTTGGGTGGACTCCAGGAGTTGGTGATGACATGGAGGGCTGGCGTGCTGCAGTTCATGGGGTCTCAAAGAGTCTGACAGGACTGAGCGACTGAACTCAACTGAACGGTTCATTAATGGATTCATGGGTAAAGAAAATGTGGTGTGTATATTTTATATATATATATATATATATATATATATATATATATAAAATGGAGTACTATTCTGCCATAAAAAGGGTATATTGCCATTTGCAGCAATATCAATGGATCCTGAGGGCATTAGCTAGTGAAATAAGTTAGACAAAGATAAATATCATATGATCTCACTCTTCTGTGGAATCTAAAAAAACAAAAAGCTGAACTCCTACAAGAGAAAAGATTTGGTGGTTTCCAGAGGCTGGGGATAAGGGTGGAAGAAATGGGTGAAAGGAGTCAGAAGGCACAAACTTTCAGTTAAGTCAGGGTGATGTATAGCATGGTGACCATCCTAGTAACATACTGTATATTTCAAAGTTATTAAGAGAGTAAATCTTAAGAGTTCTCATTGAAAGAAAAAATGTGGTAATTACATGTGATAATGAATTATATGTGGTAATGAATGTAAACTAAACTTATTGCAATCATTTTGTAATATATGCAAATACCAAATTATATTGGCCATCTGAAATTGTTACAAGTCAACTCCATCTCAAAAAAAAAACCTAGCTATTTCAAAATAGTGTGATACATACTACATAGAATATGAGTGAGATGTCTAACCCAATTTTGAGGGGGTCTGGGTGATGGTGTCAGTAGTCAGGGAAAAGATCTTAAGAGTATCTAACTGAAGACTGAGAAATTAGGTTACTTGATAATTTGAGAGCATGAAATTAGATAAAATCAAATGCTTGCTGAATATCTGAAACAGGCAACAGGATTCATGTGTGTCACATCAGAAGGCAATAGGCTAGGATCACAAGTACCATGCAAAGGATCACATCTAATAAGTCATCTTAGTTGAAAAAAAAAGAGAATAAGATGACTTTGTTCAGATGGCAGGTAAATGTCCAAGTTAACAAGAAAAACACTACTGGATCATAGCTAATTCTTCTAATAAAACATCCTACACACTGAGACAGAGAGGTTAGCTAGTGAATTTTGCCGAGTTCCTGGGATTACCTCAGAGACACATGATGGAAATAGTGTAAATTTAGCCTACCACTATTAAAACAAAGATGTAAGCAGGAAACCCACTAAAAGGCATAAAAATAAAGACCTGAACTAAGGTAGCTGTAATACAAATAGAGAATCTGAAACATTTCAAAGAAATGAATGAAAGTAGGGAATAACTGAATAGAAGTAAGGATGGAAAAGAATGAGATGAGTTTTTAGAAATTCTAACAAGGTGCTATTTAATAAGGAAAGAGGCAGAATCCTGACTTGGATGAACTAAAATGATAAGTAACCATGTTTCCTATGTTCTCTGGAAATAGAAATCTACAACAAGAGTTTGTACAAAGAGGCATTCTCATGCTTTAAAGAAAACTGTTATCTATGAACATGGCAGAGCAATTTTTTAGACTATTAGCGTTTCAAAATTACTGTTTCTTTTCAAGCATCATTGAATTCTTTTAATTCTGATTTACATCTTCATATTATAGGCTACAGCAATAATGAGTTGTAGACAATTATTCAAATACTGAACACATTTAGTAATTCTACAATTGAAAGAGCTACCAACAGTTGAACACTGTTAATTAAACATACATTATATAGGACTGAGATGTCTTGATCAGAAATGCTATTGTGTATATTCTCTCCCAAATACTAAAATTTACATATTTAAGATATCACGAAATTTTGACTTACATTTAAGTATCAAAGATTTCTAATTCATTTTCCACTCTTTTTTATTGCTCTGAGTCAAGAAACAATTTCTGGGACTTCTCGGCTGGACCAGTGGTAAAGAACCCACCTGCCAATGCAGGAGACAGGTTCAATTCCTAGTCTAGGAAGATTCCATATACTTCAGAGGAACTAAGCCTGCACCACAACTACTGAGCCTGGGCTCTAGAGCCCTGGAGCAGCAACTCCTGAAGCCCACGTGCCCAGAGCCTATGTTTTACAACAAGAGAAGTCACCACAATAATGAATTCCACATTCCATACCACAATTAGAGAGTAGCCCTGCTTGATGCAACTAGAGAAAGACCATGTGAAGCAACAAAGACCCAGCACAGTGAAAAATAAATAAATTTTTAAAAAAATCTTAAAAAAAAAAAACCCAATTTCTGTATCGGTTATGTATGCGTTCTAGACCCTTTGAAATGGCAAACACTACACAAATGAAACAATATAAAATGATTAGTTCATGGGTTCCAAGAACAGTGAATCATTAAATCTACAAAGAAAACCCAGTCCTGATTCTTATTTTTTTAAAAAATTTTGACCAATAATACATTCATACTTTGTACTCATACTTAACAAATCTTGTGTATCCAGAAAACTTCTGAACAAAATACCTAATCTACTAGAGCCAACTCTGTAAGAATCTTGCCAAATATAATTGTTTACATCCAATCTAGGAATCAGTGGAGTTCTGGAGTCACACAGTCCTGGATGCTACTAATAGAATTTGTAGGATAATTAAATACAACTACACAAACTATTCAGCACATCAACTGAGCCACAGTCAGAGATATCAGTCGCTATTATTATATTAAAGTGAAAGTGAAGTGAAGTCCCTCAGTCATGTCTGACTCTTTGCAACCCCATGGACTATAGCCTACCAGGCTCCTCTGTCCATTGGATTTTCCAGGCAAGAGTACTGGAGTGGGTTGCCAGTTCCTTCTCCAGGGGATCTTCCCAACCCAGGGATCAAACCCAGGTTTTCTACATTACAAGCAGAGGCTTTACTATCTGAGCCACCAGGAAAACCCTTATTAAATGAGCCAACAATTACAACACACATAACCCAGGATTCCCCAATTCAAAATTATACAGCTAGTCTCTAGTTGGTTTTCAATATATGTTGAAAGAAATCCTTACTGAAGATTATCTAAGGAAACTGTCCAATGGTAGCTTAATAGGTTATACACAAAGATTATAATTACAATGTTATTTAAATAATAAAAAACTAGAGTAAACCCAAATATTTAAAATAAGGGACTGATTTATTAAATTATAGATAGCCTATAGATGGAACATTTAGGCAACAACAAAAAAATTTAGAAATCTATATAGCAATATGTAAAGCATGTATCATTTATATATTAAGTGAAAAAGACAAAACATATTAATATAATTAGTATATTATGATTGCAACTATATAAAATGTGTGTTTATGAGGTGGGGACTAGAAGGGAATACACAAAATAGTGAAGTTGTGCAAGCGTAGTAGAATTATGCGTTAATTCTCTCCCATCTTGCATAGTTATTGTATTTCTTATTAAAAATAAAAGTTATACTATTTAAAAAATTGAGTGTTAGACAATTCATTGGGGAAGAGAGTAGTTTTTCAACAAATGGATCTCCACATGCAAAAGAACAAAGCTGGACCCTTACCCCTAACCAGACACAAAAAATCACTCAAAATAGATCACAGAACTAAATGTAAGAGCTAAAACTATAAAACACTTAGGAGAAACATAAGTGTGTTTTTCTGACTGCTCCACCAATTGGCTGGCCCCCCTCTCTCTTCCTCTCCTCAGGCCTCCTAATGCTCTGAGACATGAGAATATTGAAATTAGGCCAATTAATAACTTTGCAGCAGTCTTTAAAATCCTAGGGCCCTTAAGAATTATGCTAAGTCTAACCTGCCTGTGCTCTATAAATGGAACAACAAAGCCTGGATGACTGCACATCTGTTTACAACATGGGTTACTGAATATTTTAAGCCCACTGTTGGGATCTACTGCTCAGAAAAAAAAGGTTCCTTTCAAAATATTACTGCTCTTTGACAATGTATTTGGTCACCTAAGAGCTCTGATGGAGATGTAAAAGATTAATGTTATTTTCATGCCTGCTAACACACACCTATTCTGCAGCCCACAAATCAAGGAGTAATTCTGACTTTCAAGTCTTAGTATAAGAAATACATCTCTTAAGGCTATAGTTGCTATAGACAGCAATACCTCTGATAGATCTGAGCAAAGTAGACTGAAAACCTTCTGGAAAGGATTTGTCATTCTCGATGCCATTAAGAACAGTTGTGATTCATGAGAAGAGATCAAAATATCAACAATAACAGATTCTGGAAGAACTTGATTCCAACCCTCATGGATGACTTTGAGAGGTTCAAGACTCTAATGAAGGAAATAACTGCAGATGTGGTGGAAAGAGCAAGAGAACTAGATTAGAAGTAGAGTCTGAAGATGTAACTGAATCATTGTAATCTCATGATAAAACTTTAATGGATGAAGAGTTGCTTCTTACAGATGTGTAAAGAAAGCGGTTTCTTGAAACAGAAATTACTCCTGGTGAAGATATTGTGAAGACTGTTGAATCAACAAGTAAAGATTTAAAATATTACATAAACTAGTTGATAAAGCAGTGTCAAGGTTTGAGAAGAATGATTCAACATTTGAAAAAAAAATTTCCAATTGATGGGGTAAACTTCATTGACATCTTATTTTTAAAAATTGCCACAGCGATCCCAATCTTCAGCAACCACCAGCTGGCCAGTCAACAGCTATCAACATCAAGACAAGACCCTCCACAAGCAAAAAGATTAAAAATCACTTAAGGCTCATATGATGGTTAGCATCTTTTAGCAATAAAGGATTTTAATTAAGGTATGTACACCATTTTTAGACATAATGCTATTGCTAACAGAGCACAATTAAGTATAAATGAAACTTTCATATGCACTTATAAATCAAAAAATTCATGTGACTTGCTTTACTGAAATAATTGCTTTATTGCAGTGGTCTGGAACCAAACCTGCAGTATCTCCAAGGTATGCCTGAATGTGAGCTTCCCAGATGGCACAATGGTAAAGAATCTGCTTGCCAATGCAGAAGACCCAGTTCAATCCCAGGGTCAAGAAGAATCCCTGGAATAGGAAATGGCAGCCCACTCCAGTATCCTTGCCTGGGAAATCCTCATGGACAGAGGAGCCTGGCGGGCTATAGTCCATGGAGTCACAAAGAGTCAGACACGACTGAGCACACATGCACGGACGCCTGAATGTATGTAGACCGGACTATATAAAAAGTTTCAAACTTTTATGCTGCAAATGATACCATCAAGAAGGTGAAACACCAACAGAATGGGAGAAGATATTTACAAATCAAATATCTGATAAGAGAGGGGCTTGATACATAAAAAAACTTTTATAACTCAACAATAAATGACAAATAACCCAAGCAAAATACAGTAAATGGTTTGAGTAGATATTTCTCCAAGGAAGATATTCAAATGGTTAATAACTTTTGAAGATGCAAAATCAATACATTCAAAAGTCTTCTGAATTTTACCACCCTCTGCATCACCTTTACCTGCATAGTAAACTAACCTTGTTCAAACACTACACACGCAAACTATTATCTCTCAAGACAGCCTGTTAATCTTTGGTCCCAGAGCTTCTTTACAGTTTAGATTAAGCCTAATCCTTTTTCTACACCACAAATGTCTGATACTGCTATCACCTGGACTTATGCCAAGGTCACCAAATGTGGTACCTAAAAATGGTGTATTTAGGTATTAGGTAGCCTAATTACCTTCCCTTGTTTAGAAAACCATAATAAAATTTCAGCAGGCAAATCATGCTGCTGATTCATATTAAGAGTGAAAGTGAAAGTCACTTAGTCATGTCTGACTCTTTGCAACCCCTTGGACTACACAGTCAATGGAATTCTCCAGGCCAGAACAATTAGAGAGGGTAGCCTTTCCCTTCTCCAGAGGATCTTCCCAACCTAGGATCAAACCCAGGTCTCCCTCCTTGCAGGAGGATTCTTTACCAGCTGAGCCACAAGGGAAGCCCAAGAATACTAGAGTGGGTAGCCTATCCCTTATCCAGCAGATCTTCACAACCCAAGAATCGAACCAGGATCTCCTGCATTGCAGGTAGATTCTTTACCAACTGAGCTAACAGGGAAGCCCACTATATTAAGTGTACAAACAGGGAAATTCCCTTCGTTATATATACTCACTATGCTATTATCCTTTTTCATCAATCCTTCAATTCATTTTTTAACCCAAATGCAGGATTATACACTTACACTAAATTTCTTATTTAAACTAATCTGCTACAAGTCCTTTTTGCTACAGACTTACAAATTATTTTCATTTCTTACATAAAAGTTCATCAAGTTTTGTGTCACTTCTGAATTTGATCAACACGCATCAATGTCCTTATAGGCTGCTTACTTCCATTCTTCTCTTTCCCAATAATTCCTCAAACTTTAGCTTTCTCACCTACAAGTTCTCACAACATCCTCAGATATAACTAGCTCAGGTTACAGAACAAAGTCATATTGAGCAGTTAGATACTTATTTATTTTACCTATACTGGACTTTAATTCTTCTTTACTAGGTAATTTTTTGTTATTGTTACAGCATAAAGATTATTCTCCTTGAGAAAAAATAGGGAAACCAAATAAGAGCTGTTAATATTAAGTAGCTGTAAGACTTCCTTGGTGGTCCAGTAGCTAAGAATTCATCTTGCAATGCAGGAGACACTGGTTTGATCACTTGCCTGGGAAGATTCCACATACCACAGGGCAACTAAGCCCAGCGCCATAATCACTGAGCCTGTGCTCTGCATTTCTCAAGCCACAACAGGAGAAGCCACCATAATTGAAGGCCATGCACCACTACTAGAGTAGCCACTGTTCACCACAATGAGAGAAAGCACACACCCAACAGTGAAGACCCAGTGTAGCCAAAAAAAAAAAAGGTAAAGCCATCATGACTGACATTTTAAAATACATATATTAAATTGACATGTATCTTCCTTACTATTATTTCTGAATATAATTCAGTTCAGTTTAGTTGCTCAGTTGTGTCTGACTCTTTGCTACCCCATGGACTGCAGCACACAAGGCTTCCCTGTCCATCACCAACTCCCGGAGCCTGCTCAAACTCATGTCCATCGAGTTGGTGATGTCACCCAACAATCTCATCCTCTCGTCCCCTTCTCTTCCCATCTTCAATCTTTCCCAGCATCAGGGTCTTTTCAAATGAGTCAGTTCTTCACATCAGGTGGAACATCAGTCCCTTCCATGCATATTCAGACTGATTTCCCTTAGGATGGATAGGTTGGATCTCCTTGCAGTCCAAGGGACTCTCAAGAGTATTTTCCAACACCACAGTTCAAAAGCATCAACTCTTCAGCACTCAGCTTTCTTTATAGTCCAACTCTCACATCCATACATGACTACTGGAAAAACCATAGCTTTAATGAGACAGACCTTTATTGGTCCTTGAATATAACTGTAATATCTGTTGGACCTTGAATATTTAAACATTTAAAAATTATCTTTAGCATAATCCCCACATCTGTGATTTCTGGATTTCAGCTTTTCTGACACACCCAAGGAAACATTTCATGCAAAGATGGGCTCAATAAGGGACAGAAATGGGATGAACCAAAGAGAAGCAGAAGATATTAAGAAGAGGCGGCAAGAATACACAGAACTGTACAAAAAAGATCTTCACGACCCAGATAATCACGATGGTGTGATCACTCACATTCACCTAGAGCCAGACATCCTAGAATGTGAAGTCAAGTGGGCCTTAGAAAGAATCACTACGAACAAAGCTAGTAGAGGTGATGGAATTCCTGTTGAACTACTTCAAATCCTAAAAGATGGTGCTGTGAAAGTCAATATTTAATATGCAGCAAATTTGGAAAACTCAGCAGGGGCCGCAGGACTGGAAAAGGTCAGTTTTCATTCCAATCCCAAAGAAAGGCAAAGCCAAAAAATTCTCAAACTACCTCACAATTGCACTCATCTCACATGCTAGCAAAGTAATGCTCAAAATTCTCCAAGCCATGTTCATGAACCATGAACTTCCAGATGTTCAAGCGGTTTTAGAAAAGGCAGAGAACCAGAGATCAAATTGCCAACATCCACTGGATATTCGAAAAGGCAAAAGAGTTCCAGAAAAACATCTACTTCTGCTTTACTGACTATGCCAAAACATTTGACTGTGTGGATCACAATGAACTGTGGAAAATTCTGAAAGAGATGGGAATACCAGACCACCTGACCTGCCTCTTGAGAAACCTGTATGCAGGTCAGAAAGCAACAGTTAGAACTGGACATGGAACAACAGACTGGTTCCAAATAGGAAAAGGAGTACGTCAAAGCTGTATACTGTCACCCTGCTTATTTAACTTATATGCAGAGTACATCATGAGAAACACTGGGCTGGAAGAAGCACAAGCCAGAATCAAGATTGCTGGGAGAAATATCAATAATCTCAGATATGCAGATGACACCACTCTTATGGCAGAAAGTGAAGAACTAAAAAGTCTCTTGATGAAAGTGAAAGAGGGGAGTGAAAAAGTTGGCTTCAAGCTCAACATTCAGAAAACTAAGATCATGACATCTGGTCCCATCACTTCATGGCAAATAGATGGGGAAACAGTGGCTGACTTTATTTTGGAGGGGGCTCCAAAATCACTGCAGATGGTGACTGCAGCCATGAAATTAAAAGACACTTACTCCTTGGAAGGAAAGTTGTGACCAACCTAGACAGCATATTAAAAAGCCTAATTAAAATTAAAAGCTTCTGCACAACAAAGGAAACTAAAAGCAAGGTGAAAAGGCAGCCTCCAGAATGGGAGAAAATAACAGCAAACGAAGCAATGGACAAACAATCTCAAAAATATACAAGCAACTCCTTCAGCTCAATTCCAGGAAAATAAACGACCCAATCAAAAAGTGGGCCAAAGAACTAAACAGGCATTTCTCCAAAGAAGACATAAAAATGGCTAAAAAATACATGAAAAGATGTTTAACATCACTCATTATCAGAGAAATGCAAATCAAAACCACAATGAGGTACCACTTTACACCAGTCAGAATGGCTGCCATCCAGAAGTCTACAAGCCAATAAATGCTGGAGAGGCTGTGGAGAAAAGGGAACCCTCTTACACTGTTGGTGGGAATGCAAACTAGTACAGCCACTATGGAGAACAGTGTGGAGATTCCTTAAAAAAACTGGAAATAGAACTGCCATATGACCCAGCACTCACACGGCTGGGCATACACACCGAGGAAACCAGAACTGAAAGAGACACGTGTACCCCAATGTTCATCACTGCATTGTTTACAATAGCCAGGACATGGAAGCAATCTAGATGTCCATCAACAGATGAATGGATAAGAAAGCTGTGGGACATATACACAATGGAATATTACTCAAGCATAAAAAAGAATACATTTGAATCAGTTCTACTGAGGTGGGCGAAACTGGAGCCTATTATACAGACTGAAGTAAGCCAGAAGCAAAAACAATACAGTATACTAATGCATATATATGGAACTTAGAAAGATGGTAACAATAACCCTGTATGGAAGACAGCAAAAGAGACGCAGATGTATAGAACAGTCTTTTGGACTCAATGGGAGAGGGCAAGGGTGGGATGATATGGGAGAACGGCACTGAAACATGTAAATTATCATATGTGAAATGAATCGCCAGCCCAGGTTTGATGCTAGATACAGGGTGCTCAGGGCTGGTGCACCAAGATGACTCAGAGAGATGGAATCAGGAGGGAGGTGGGAGGGGGGTTCTGGAAGGGGAACACATGTATACCCATGGCGGATTCATGTCAATGTATGGCAAAACCAACACGATAATGTAAAGGAAAAAATAAATCAATTAATTATAAATTAATAAATAAATAAAAAGCAGAGACATTACTTGGCCAACAAAGGTCCATCTAGTCAAGGCTATGGTTTTTCCAGTGGTCATGAATGGATGTTAGAGTTGGACTATAAAGAAAGCTGAGCGCCGAAGAATTGATGTTTCTGTGCTGTGGTGTTGGAGAAGACTCTTGCGAGTCCCTTGGACTGCAAGGAGATGCAACCAGTCCATCCTAAATGAGATCAGTCCTGAGTGTTCATTGGTAGGACTGAGGCTGAAACTGAAACTCCAATATTTTGGCCACCTGATGTGAAGAGTTAACTGATTGGAAAAGACCCTGATGCTGGGAAGGATTGAGGGCAGAAGGAGAAGGGGAAGACAGAGGATGAGATGGTTGGATGGCATCACTGACTCAATGGACATGGGTTTGGGTGGACTCCGGGAGTTGGTGATGGACAGGGAAGCCTGGCATGCTGCAGTTCACGGGGTCACAAAGAGTCGGACACAACTGAGCAACTCAATTTGTCCTTATTGTCTGCAAATATATATATAGCAGCGGTAACCTTCATTGCATTCTTTTATCTCCTCCATATTATTTTTACTAAGCAAATAACATTTTTGGTGATAAAAATGTAAAACATAATCTAAGTAGAAAAAAATTAAATATATCTGAAATCTTTCCATCCAGAGAAAATCATTCCTAATAATTTGATGTACATCCTTCAAGAATTTTTTCTCAATTACATATATATAAATATTTTTCCCTTATGTTCTAAGAGAGAAAATGTCAGCAAGGAAACATTTGTTAAATATGTACTGTTATGTTTCAAATGAACTTGACTGATCATGAAGCCTGCTGAGAAATCTACATTTTTCATTAAATGTTTTTCTATCCAAAAAATATCTACCTTTACACCAACTCCTTATAAAGTTTGGATTCATGCTCAAACCAATCATATTTACTATCAATTCAAGCATTTTAAGAAAATTAGAACTCCCTTCAAAAACTCACTAATTGGGAGAGACTACCTTGGTGGTCCAGTGGTTAAGACTCTGAGCTTCCAATGTAGATGGTGTGGATTCGATGCCTGGTCAGGAAAATAAGATCCCCCATGCCACACAGTACAACCAAAAATGTTAAAAAGAAATAAATAAAATTTTAAAAAGAAAAAACTTAAAAAATAAATTTTAAAGTTATCAAAAAGAAATCAATCTTCCTAATTGTAAAGATTATTTAGTAATAATTATATCAATTTTAAGTAACCACATAGTATCAAATACAAAAATTCTCAATGAATATGCAAATAAAGTTATAAGTACAGAAGATAAATATAAGAAAATTTAAGTGGAAAAGGTCAATTACACCCTTTAAAATATGACACAAATCCCACAATCCATAGTGGAAAAAAAAAAAGCTGATTCAATCAAGGACTAAAAGTTAAACTTCTATATAAGAAAAGATTCCATAATGAAGTTTCAAAGATAATTTATAGACTCCAAGAAGCCATTTGCAATATATAACTCTCAAGAGGCTAATAATCATAATATATAAAGATTTCCTACAAATAAGTGATAAATATAAAAATCCACAAAGGATATAAACAAGCATTTTCTGACACGTAAATCACCAATAAGCATATGAAAAGATGCTTATCCAATACACTCAAATTTAAAGAGAGACTTTTTTTCTATTAAGACTGGCAAAAATCTAGGTTGAAAATATCTGATGTTAACACCAGGAGGATATCTTTTCCCTCATATACTATTAAAGGTAGTACAAACTGGGAACTTCCTGGCAGTCAAGTGGTTAGGAGTCTGTGTTTTCACTACCAGGGCCCTGGGTTCTATTCCTGGTTGGGAAACTAAGATCCCAAAAGCTGTTTGGAGTGGCCAAAAGAAAAAAAAAACATTGACAATGGAAAAGTTAGGACTTCTCTGGTGGCCTGGTGGTTGAGAATCCACTTGCCAATACGAGGGACACAGGTTTGACCCCAGGTCTAGGAAGATCCCACGTCTCAGAGCAACTAAGCCCACGGACCACAACAACTAAAGCCCGAGCACCCAGAACCTGTGCTCTGCAACAAGAGAAGCCACCACAATGGGAGGTCCTGCACCACCACAGGGGAGTTGTCTCTGCTCACCACACCTAGAGAAAGATCGCCTGTGGCCACAAACAGCCAATGCACCCAAAAATAATTTTTTTAAAAAGTGGAAAAGTTAGATTATGATCCACCTATAATGACGTAACTTTTTACATATTGATATGAAAAGATAACCATGAAGCATTCATGAAAAAAATTTTAAGATGTTAGAATATTTTAATCCCGTTTTTGTTCAAGGGGAAAAAAAGTGAGATTGATATAGAGAGTGAATGGATTGAAAAATCTGTCCCTTTACACTTTGTACAGCCTAAACTATTAATATTATGTGTTAATTGTACCCTAGTAAAGCTGGAGGAAAAAATAAACAAAAACACAAAATGCCCATGCCCAGTACCAATGTAAGGCAAGTTAATAAACCTTACTGAGGACCAGAAAAATAATTTTAATTGGACAGTGTATCTCACCTTTGCATAAAAAAAAGAGGAAAATCTGAAAAGGTACACATCAAACTGATAAAGAAGATTCATAGTTTAATACTTTAACAGCAATTAATTATAACCAGCATGAATTACATTGGTAAGTATGTTCATACACACTTTTAAGAACTTATAAATAAGAGCAAAAGAAATGGAAAAAACAAAATTTGTCCAACAAAAAGGGCATACCTGAATTACAGAATACTCATACAAGAGAAATATACTTATCCAACTGTAGGCTGCTGGGCACTACTGAGATGCAAAATCGGTTTGGAGGGATGTAACAAGCATATTAAAAAAAAAAAAACAGGAAAAAATCAGAATTCACTACCTTTAGTAACTACTGCTGGAGAAGGAAATGGCAGCCCACTCCAGTATTCTTGGCTGGAGAATCCTGTGGCTGGAGGAGCCTAGTGGGCTGCTGTCCACAGGGTCGCACAGAGTCAGACACAGCTGAGGCAACTCAGCATGCATGCATGCATTGGAGAAGGCAATGGCAACCCACTCCAGTATTCTTGCCTGGAGAATCCCAGGGACAGAGGAGCCTGGTGGACTGTCATCTATGGGGTTGCAGGGAGTCGGACACGACTGAAGTGACTTAGCAGCAGCAGAAACTACTGCTTTACCGTTAACAGAGGAAAAAGAACATTTTATGAACAAAATAACTGTTCTCTAAGTTTGAAACCAGTATGAACCTTACTCTAAATATTTAAGTTTTTAAAAACATAAATTAAAGATCTGGTTGTGCCTCTAACTTATCATTTTACTTGATGGCTTGGAGGAGTCAAACATAGTCAAGAGAGGTACCTTACAAGTACCTTTAGAGAGTACATAAGGCATTCAATAATTGTAGGAAGAATAGTGTCCTTGTCAAATAAACAGAACTTCAACTTACTCTTACAAGGAAGTTATTCTGTATTTACCTATTTTATGTAGAATTTCCTACTAGAATTTAAGCTCCCTAAAGGCAGGGACTTTGTTTTACACACCATCCTATTCTCAATACCTAGAATACTGAATGCTTGTGTGTGAGATAAGTCGCTTCAGTTGTATCTGGCTCTTTCCAATCCCATGGACTATAGCCCATCAGGCTCCTCTGTCCATGAGATTCTCCAGACAAGAGAACTGGAGCAGGTTGCCATGCCCTCCTCCAAGGGACCTTCCTGATTCAGGGACTGAACCTGGGTCTCTTAACGTGTCCTGCATTAACAGGTGGGTTCTTTACCACTAGAGCCACCTGGGAAGCCCCACTGAATGCTTCAGTTCAGTACAGTTTAGTTCAGTCGCTCAGTCATGTCCGATTCTTTGCAACCCCATGAATCGCAGCACGCCAGGCCTTCCTATACATCACTAACTCCCGGAGTCCACCCAAACCCATGTCCATTGAGTTGGTGATGCCACCAGCTATTTCATCCTCTGTCATCCCCTTCTCCTCCTGCCCTCAATCTTTCCAAGCATCAGGGTCTTTTCAAATGAGTCAGTTCTTCACATCAGGTGGCCAAAGTATTGGAGTTTCAGCTTCAGCATCAGTCCTACCAATGAACACTCAGGACTGATCTCATTTAGGATGGACTGGTTGCATCTCCTTGCAGTCCAAGGGACTCGCAAGTCTTCTCCAACACCACAGCGCAGAAGCATCAATTCTTCGGTGCTCAGCTTTCTTTATAGTCCAACTCTCACATCCATATATGACCACTGGAAAAACCATAGCCTTGACTAGATGGACCTTTGTTGGCCAAGTAATATCTCTGCTTTTTAATATGCTATCTAGGTTGGTCATAACTTTCCTTCTAAGGAGTAAGCGTCTTTTAATTTCATGGCTGCAATCACCATCTGCAGTGATTTTGGAGCCCAGAAAAATAAAGTCTGACACTGTTTCCACTGTTTCCCCATCTATTTGCCATAAAGTGATGGGACCAGATGCCATGATCTTAGTTTTCTGAATGTCGAGCTTGCAGCCAACTCTTTCACTCTCCTCTTTCACTTTCATCAAGAGGCTCTTTAGTTCTTCTTCACTTTCTGCCTTAAGGGTGGTGTCATCTGCATATCTGAGGTTATTGATATTTCTCCCAGCAATCTTGATTCCAGCTTGTGCTTCCTCGAGCTCAGTGTTTCTCATGACGTACTCTGCACGTAAGTTAAATAAGCAGGGTGACAATATACAGCCTTGAACGTACTCCTTTTCCTATTTGCTTAGTACACAGCAAATTTTCAGTAAGTACTTGATGAATAAATGTTTACACATATTTCATTTTATTAAAAAAAAACTTTATTTAGGTATTTATTTGGTTGTACCATGTGGGATCTAGTTCCCTGACCAGGGATCTGGGCCCCCTGCATTGGGAGCTCAGAGCCTCAGCCACTGGACCACCAGGGACATCTCCTACCTCTTACAATAAAACCATGAGTCACAAACTATCTTATAGGAAATTATGCCCTAAAAGACATCTATGCATACAACAATACAAGAATGTGTCATTAAGAATGTTCAAGGAATCTTTTCTTCATCTTTAGTTTGGTGTTTTACTTCAAATGCATTTATAGAAAATGACTGTCAATATTTTAAATTATTTACATTTAAACATGCTGTTTAAGACTGAAAGTTCTAGAATACTGAACACTGATCTTTCCTGACATACAGAAAAATTACACTGAAAATACTTTTCTGTTCATTTTTTTCTTATATTTTCATTTTACATGCTACCTACAAAATGCTACTGTTTTTATTTACTTTTTATTGTAGTATAGTTGATTTACAGTATTGTGCCAATCTCTCCTGTACAGTAAAGTGACTCAGTTATATATACATTCTTTTTTAAAGTCTTTTCTGTTATGATTTATACTTTATTATTGTTAACATTAAGTACATCTGTAATTTAATGTAAACTCAATTTTAATTTGGATTCTTACATTCTCCCTAAGGCAGCAGGTTCTCAAACTCTTGTGTACATCATAATTATCTAGTGTTTTTACTCATAAGATTCTTGAAAACCACAGAAGTTCTTATTCAGTAGGTGTGGGCCGAGGTATAGGAACCTTCATTTTGAATAAAACATTCCAGATGATTCTGAAGTAAAGGGTTCATGTCCAGCACTTTAAGAAACACTGCCCTGGGACTTCCCCGGTGGTCCAGTGATTAGGCCTCCATCCTGCCACTACAGGGAGCACAGGTTCAATGCCTTGTTGGGGAACCAAGATCCCGCATGCCACACTGTGTGGCCGAAAAAAGAAACACTGCCTGCATGATTTAGTTTATGACAGGGATGCTATACTTTAATTCATCAAATGTTAGCTCAGTGCCTTATATGTACAAAGCTTAGTGCCGGGGATCAAATATGAATTTTGCTTCAAGGAAGGTATGCACAGTTTAATAGAGGAGATAAGACATGCATATAAATGACATTATAAAAATGCAGGAATTACTGGATGTTTTTAAAAAAATACAGATAAAATGCTGGGGACTTCAAGAGAGGGAATAATTACTTCTAGCTGACCTCAGGGAAATTCTTCTACTAGAAGACAGCATTTGAAATGACTGTTGAAACTTGTCTCTTCACATTTTAAAGATGGAGAAAACTAATAATCAATCATATCACTGAATGATAAATATGTCTAATGATAAACATCATTCCTTCAAACTCAGAAAAGCCATTCCCTACCTCCTAGATTTTATGTCTTGATCTGGGTTATGGTCTCGTGTTGTCCTGTAACTCCACCCAGCAGCTTGATGTGCTTCTCTCTCTCCAAACATGTCCTTGAAAGGATCTGTTTCACACTTTTAGTACATTTATCCTCTGAAAGATAAGCTCATACTGTGGATACTGACACAGAGAAGCATACTTAGCCTTTCAAATCTTTAGGCAGTAAACAGAATTTAAGCATACTTCAACTGAGAACACGTTAGGCAGTCTTGAGTTCTAAAATTTTCACACAGGTTGGCATCAGGCAGCATGATGAGAGAAATGATCAGAAAAAGAGAGAGATTTTATAATTTAGAAGCCATGTTCTAAAAGTCAAAAAAAAATTAGAGGACAGAAGAAAAAGTATAAGGTTTTTCTGGTTCCTGATTATGTGGCATTTTAACATTACTGGTATTTCTATGACTTGTAGTTTTAAAAAGTCCAGTATCATCCCAGAGATGCAGTGAATACAGAGTGAACAATGCCCAATATTGACTGAATAAATGAATGAATGATTTAGGAGTTATTTCTCCAGTTTTTCTTGCAGGTTTACCCCCCTTTATTCAGAAAAATAAGGGCTTATCAGACAAGTCCCAACTGGGCTACGCTTTCTCATCTCCACGCCTCTGCACAAGGTAATCTCTCTGCTGGAATGCTTTTCAGTTCCCTCCTCTTCTTGGCTAATTCCTATTTAGTCTTCTAAAGTTGAATTTAAGCATCTTCTTCCAGAATCTAATAGCCTACACTGGCACACCCACCTTACAGTCCTCATAAAATCCTGTGCATCACTGTGTCTTTACTCTCCAGTAAAGAACTTTGGAGTCGGGCACATCTGAATTCAAATTCTGATTCCACTGCTTCCTCTGTGACCTTAGGTAAGTTAACTAATCTTGCTAAACATTAATTTCTTGATTTAGAAATAGAAAATAACAATGCAACGTGCTCAGTATATCACCTCATACGTGACAGAGTTAACAATGATTTTTATTACTAACCACACTCGCTGGTTGACTTTTCTGGCTTTTCCTCTAAACCACACATTTCTTGAGGAAAGGAACATGTACTTTTATTTCCGTATAAGCAGCATCTAGCACAATGCTTAGCACATGGTAGACACTTAATTTTTTTGATGACTAAATAAGTATCACTCCCATTATTGTAAATTAGTTTGCCACTTGAAATCCTTTCTGTCATGAGGTGGAAAGCAAGTGAATAAGAAAATAAATGCCATTAATATCAGTTTCAATAAAGGACACTGTCTTTAATCATATTGTTTTTAGGATTTACTACTAATTATACATATTACAAAATACCAAATGATTCAATATCCTGCTTGAACATAAATGCTCATAAATGCTGATCATAAATGCTTCATGAACTCAATACTATGATAACTTTTTCATGGTATATATTAACCACAAAATGACTAAGTCACACATAAGGATATCTTTTTTAGACAATCACTTAGAAAAGCTGCAGTAAAATAAAGAGCTTTCTAAAATCAAGGAAATTCTCCACATACCAAATTTTAATTAAAATCTCTTTCATAGTCCTCGGGGAAATGAGAAGAAATTCAGTTTTTATGGTTTGGTAATTTTGACCTATGTAGGAATATAAAAATTACTAATTACTTAATGTAATATTTAATGAACTTTTCCATCATAATGTTTAGCTGGTTTGATCAAATATTTATAAAAAGCCTCATTCTGAGAGAATGCTTTTATTTTATATTTGATTTTCAAATATATTAATTTTCAATGTATTCTGATCTTAACATATCCAGTTTATGGATATGGATATGTTAATACATAAAATGGAATTTTGGAATTCCTGGTGGCACAGTGGATAACAATCTGCCTGTCAACGTAGGCAACATGGGTCCAATACCTGATTCAGGAAGATTCCACATGCTGTGAAGCAACTGAGCCCGTGCACCAGTTACTGAGCCTGAGCACCACGGCTACTGAAGCCTGCACCTTCTAGGGCCGCGAGACGCGAGCATGCCCTAGAACCAGCAGCTCGCAACCACTGAGCCTCTGTGCCTAGAGCCTGTTCTTCACAAAAGGAGCCACTGAAATGAGAAGCCCATGCACCGCAACTAGAGAGTAGCCTCTACTTTCCGCAACTAGAAAAAGTCCACGTGCAGCAACAAAGACCCAGCACAGCCAAAAGTAAAGCACTGTGTACAAAAAAAAAAATCTTAAAAGGAAATTCTGATTCTGAAGGATAAGCCATTCGTGTCTTTGAACCATTCTTGAGTGTATTATGCAAAGAAATAATGGTTTACAACAATAATGACTCTAGAACAGTTCCAAGTGATCACAGCTTTATGTTAATTTACAACCCACTGTTTATTAATGACCAGTATGTATTTTACAGGCTTCTAAAAGACCACACACTGAATATATGACAGTAATATACACTGCAAATTAATTGAACCAAAAATATTACTGTTTATACTTAAAATTTTTTGAAAGGATTTCTTTCCAAGAGACACTATGTTGAGTAGAAAACTATGATATTAGGCATGAAAACTGTATAGAAAAGAGGTGCCTTTGGCTACTTCAACAATTAATACGAAAGTTTAAAAACTGAAACACATTGCAGGATGAGACAACTATAATACAGAGAAAAAAAATCTCCAGACACTTAGTGAGTGAACAGTGATGTCTGCTTCTTTGCCATTATTATGAGCTATATCCCAAGTTGTGAACTTCTTTCAGTCTACTATTTAAAGAGTTTCTGGATTTCAAATTGTGCTTTTAATAAGCAACATAAATTTTTAGTTTTTCCTTATCTTTCATTAGAGGCAAGTGTTTAGAAAAATATTTGGTGCAAAAACCTAGCATGTTCATTTACAGTTAGTAAATACAGGATGCCATGGTTGAAGACAAAATAAAAATCCAACCATCCTGTCTCCCTCAGAAAGCAAATTAAGTTAGCCAAGAAAGTGATTTTCATGAAGAAGAAACAGCATTTATAAAGGCAGAGAGGCAAGAAATAATCTGGTATCTTTAGAGAACTGCCATGAATTCAATTACGTCAGAAAACTCACGGAGCCTAGATTAGAGGGAAAGAGACTAATGGCAGGACATTAGTTGGGAGGCTACCAAAGTAATCAAGGCAAGAAACAAGCGCCTAAACTCAGAAATGGTGGTACTCAAAATTCAAACGTCTGAACTGCATCTTTATCGAGATTTTTTTTCACGTTCGTCACACAGCATGAAAACCATGAAATGAATGTCAAAGCTACAACCCTTTAAGTCAGGTGGCCTGAGTTCATGTCCTAGTGACCCCACTGATAGTAAAAACTTGAGTTCTTTCAGTTTTCTCTGCCTTGGCCTTGGCATCTGCAAATTGGGCTAATAACAGAACCTAACATCAAATATTCTTTGTAAGATTTAAGTGAGCTATTAAATATATAGCAGTGCCTGAACAAGCTCTCAATAAATGTAGTACCAATAACAGAAACAGAAGCAGCTAACCACTTACTTACATTGTTACTTATTAATAGTTGTACAATTATTATTTCAGGTACAGAGATACAAATCTCTGCAAGTTTACACTGTTAACTAAGTCTTACAGAAAGATATTTATGATTAGAGACTACCCTGGTAAAGGGCATTTAAAGGCAAAGTTGTATTTATTTGTTTTAAAAGACTGAAAATAATTTTTAGATGCACAGTGAACTTTCCATATGACCTTGAAAAACTAAAAATATTTTTGTTCCTCCAACTGTGTGTAAGTAAACTATGAATAATAAGTCCTTTTCTAAGTAATATATGAGATTATTAATAAGTTGCCTAAATCAAGACTATACGAATAAATATTCAGTGTTGCCAGAAATCAAACTGCAAAACTTCAGAGGTCATTCCCATTATAAAATCCATGATAACCTGAAATTCAATGAACATCACCTCTCATATTTACACCATAACTTGTTAGATTCAGTAAAGAACATGCTTACAACATGA
This sequence comes from Antilocapra americana, assembly GCA_007570785.1. NCBI lineage: Eukaryota > Metazoa > Chordata > Mammalia > Artiodactyla > Antilocapridae > Antilocapra > Antilocapra americana. The sequence continues at coordinate 44,061,402 of ML664177.1, forward strand.
TTCTTGCCCTCTAGATTTTTAGGCTAAGAAAGAATTTTATATATCACATACCTCAAACACAATTTTATAAATATCATATATATCAATTTAAAAGCATTACATTTTTGTTGCTTGTTTTTATATGCAAATGTGAAAACTGGATGTAGCACAATACACCTCAAAAAACAAGCTTACTAAAAACCAGTTTTTATTTTAGTTTCTAAGATTCACAAAGTAGAAAAAAATGCAAATAAGAAATCACTGTATAAATATCAAAGATCAGAGGCTGTGCCTTGTTCCGTAGAAAGTAGGTCAAAAGATTCAAATCCATAAAAGACAAAAACTGTAATACTTCTGTAGGAATCTTATAATTCATTATGAAATCAAGTCACTAGGAAAAAAATTATCTTTGATATTTCTAACCCAGCAGATTAGTCTTTTGGCTTTTTTTTTAAATTAAGCATAGTTGATTTACAGTGTTATGTTAAAGTCTTTTTGTTCTTTTTCTTTGATAACTTAAACTAAAACAGGAAGTAATGGACTAGTTTTCCTCAGAGCTATACAATGGAAGGTAAAATCTTAAGTGAAAATACACACAAGGAATTAAGAACAATCTCAACCTTTTAACTAGCTCAACAAAGGCAGTGCATTTGCGCTGTCGTGTCTGACTCTGTGGCCCCATGGCCTGTAGCCTACCAGGCTCCTCTGCCCACAGAATTTTCCAGGTAAGAGTGGGTTGATTAAAGCACAGTTAGGAGAGTTGCTATGGGCTGCTAAGAGCTGATGGAAGTTTGGACCACACTGTGGGAGTAGAGACAAAAAGAAATGGGCAAAAATTTCTTTCATTTAAAAGTGAAATCGAAAGACCTCAAAATAATTAATGTTCTTCCATCTTGCTTCTCTACAAAAGAAGTACTGAAATGGTCTTCCAAAGATGCCCTGAACTAATTGCTAAAATCTGTGAATACTAACTTGATATCACTCTGGTGATTGTGCTATGTTATATGACAAGCTGATCTTAAGACAGGGAGATTATCTTGGTGGACCTGATCTAATCAAATGATCCCTTAACAAGCATAGAGCTTTCTCTGACAGCAGGAGAAGCCAGACAGATCCAAGCATGGAAACACCTGATGTAACATTGCTGGTCTGAAGACAAAGGAGGGCAAATGAGAAGGAAAGTGGATGGCTTCTACCAATAGATACTCAATGCCCCTCCCGAACCTAACAACCTGCAAGGAAACAGAAACCTCAGATCTGCAACAAAGATCTAGATTGTTAATCTGAATGCACTAGGAAATGGAGTCTTTCCCTGAGTCTCTAGATAAGGGTCCAGCCTCTCCAACACTTTGACTTACCTTGACTGAAGACGTTAAGCAGAGAACCCAGCTGAATATACCCAGACTTCTGACCTATGAAACTGTAAGATAACAAACGGATGTTGTTTCAAGTCACTAAATTTCAATAGCATGCTACAGAGCAATAGAAAACTACCACCCCATAAACTATGTGAGGAGAAATTAACAATTTGATAATCTAAATCTAAATCATAACATTCTAGAAACTTCCCAGGCGGTCTAGTGGTTAGGACTCTGTACTTCACTGCAGGGGGGCATGGGTTCTATCCCTGGTCGCAGAACTAAGATTCCGCGTGTGGTACAGGGTGGCCAAAATAAATAAAACCTGTGTGTGTGTGTGTGTGTATAGTCACACAAAGTAATCTAAGAAAAACAAATTTAGCTTGTAATTACTCCGAAGGCTAGATAAATATAAACTTGGTGACTGGAGTGAGCACTTATTTAGATATGACTTTGAAATTAAATGTCAGATATGTTTTATAGAATTCAAATTTCTGTTATTATGTCTAAACTTGTGCCATTCAATATGGTGGCCACTAGCCCAGGTTTCCCTGGTGGCTCAGAGGGTAAAGCATCTGCCTACAATGCAGGAGACCTGGGTTCAATCCCTGCATCAGGAAGATCCTCTGGAGAAGGAAATGGCAACCCACTCCAGTATTCTTGCCTGGAAAATCCCATGGACGGAGGAGCCTGGTAGGCTACAGTCTCTGGGGTCACAACTGAGTGACTTCACTTTCACTTTTAGCCCCAGGATGGCTACTAAGTATTTTAAATGTGATATTACAATTGAGATATGCTTTAAGTGTAAAATATAAACAGGATTTTGAAAACTTGATATAAAAAAATGAAAAAACTTCAGTATTTTAATATTCATCATATGTTTAAATGGTAAAATATTTGGATTGTTGTTGTTGTCCAGTCACCCAGACGTGTCCGACTCTTTGCGACCCCATGGACTGCAGCACACAAGGCCTCCCTCTCCCTCACCATCTCCCAAAGTTTGCCCAAGTTCATGTCCATTGCACCAGTGATGCCATCCAGCCATCTCATCCTCTGATGCCGTCTTCCTCTGCCTTCAGTCTTTCCCAGCATCAGGGACTTTTCCAATGAGTTGTCTGTTTGCACCAGGTGACCAAAATCCTGCAGCTGCAGCTTCAGTCCCTCCAACAAGTAATCAGAGTGGATTTCCCTTAAGATGGGCTTGGTTGATCTCCATGCCGTTCAAGGGACTCTCAGGAGTCTTCTCCAGCACCACAGTTCAATGGCATCAATTCTGTGGTGCTCTGCCTTCTTTATGGTCCAGTTCTCACAACTGTATGTGACCACTGAGAAGATCATAGTCTTGACTATATGGACCTTTGTCAACAGAGTAATGTCTCTGCTTTTCAACACACTGTCTAGGTTTGTCATAGTTTTCCTGCCAAGAAGCAAATGTCTTCGGGTTGCATGGTTGAAGAAAGTTCTGCAAGTTCTTAGTTTACATAATGCTGAAGCCTAGCATGCAAGATTTTAAGCATGATCTTACTAGGGAGGGAGAAGAGTGCAATTGTCCAATGGTTTGAACATTCTTCAGTACTACTCCTCTTGGGAACTGGGATGAGGACTGACCTTTTCCAGTCCTGTGGCCACTGCTGGGTCTTAGAGATTTGCTAACACATTGACTGCAACACTTTGATAGTATCATCCTTTGGGTTTTTGAACAGCTCTACTAGAATTTCATCACATCCACTAGCTTTATTAACAACAGTGCTTCCTAAGGCCCACTTGACTTCACACTCCAGAATGTCTAGCTCTGGGTGACTGACCATACCATCATAGTTATCTGGTTCATTAAGATCTTGTATGTACAGTTCTTCCATGTATTCTTTCCATCTCTTCTTGATCTCTTCAGCATCTACTAGGTCGCTATCATTTCTGTCCTTTATTTTGGCAGTCTTTGGGTGAAATGCTCCCTTGATATTTTCAATTTTCCTGAAGAGATCTCTAGTCTTTCCCTGTCTGTATATTTGAATATATTGGGTTAAATAAAATAAGCTAAATTCACTGCATCTTTCAATTTTTTAAATGGGGTTAATTCTAGTCAATGAAAGCGAACAAACTTATATATGCCATTTCTAAGGTCTGGCCTCTAAAAACCTCCAATACAGTTCTCCACTCCTATATTTGCTAGATATATGCTGATGCCTAGGGCAACCTTGGAAACCACAGCCTGAAGATGAAAAACTCTACTAGCCTGAGTCCATTAATCACTCCATAGAACACAGTGCCTTCTCCATTGAAAGTACTCTCTGAGCAAGAAATAAACTAACATTACATTAAGCTTTTGAGATTTCAGGATTTACCCACAAGAGCGGCAATTTTTAGCCATTATAGTACAGAACATGCAAAAATTAGAAACAACTTGACTGTCCTTTAATAGGAAATTGGATAAATAAATCATAGTCTATTCATACAGAATACTATATAGTAGCTAAAATGAAAAAACTGTGTATGTATCAAATGAATGAATCTTTTTTAAAAATGTTAGTCTCAAGAAAACTACTTATGAAAACAAAAACGCCACCCATATTTTGACCATACAAATATGTGGGTAGTAAAAATATAAAAATTTAGAGCACAGGGCTACATTCCCTAAATTCCCAGATTACCTCTAGAAAGAAAGAAAAGGAAATGAGTTCACAGAAGACAGTGACAAAGTCTTTAACTTCATGTGAAATGTTAATTTATATATGAAATGCTTTACTTCCTTAAAATAATCTTAATCATGATAATTTCTTGAAATGGAATGGGGGTATATGGATATTTTTATTATTCTGTTATTTTGTAAATGTTTAAATCACGTCATAAGATCAGTAATCTTTTTCTTATATATATCTTCTCAGAGAGTAAACTAACAAAACTTTGTTAGAAGACATTTAAAAACTATGTACCAAAAGCCTTAAGTACATAAATACCTTTAATATAATGCCAACACTATATACAAATATACTCTAAGAAAATCAAAGGTTTACTCAAAGGATGACCATCAAAATATTCTTAGAGCAACCAAAAACTGGTAACACTTAAAATGTCTAATAGCATTGTGATTAAATTACTGCGTATTCATTTAAAAATTACACGGGAAGTAGGGTGAGATGTGTGAACGTACAGATGAAAAAAAGACTGGCTACAAATTGATCACTGCTGAGGTTGAGCAATAAGTACACAATTTTTATATACTTTAAATTTTTTATAATAAAAAGTTTTATGAGAATATAAAACTTTACTAAGTTTTTCAAAAAGCAGTTTAAAATAGTAAAGGATAATATTTGGTGTTTAATCTCTTGGCTCATTCCCTGGATTTATCGTGTGTTGTACATGTCCCTGTCATTGTTAGCCTAGGGATTTGATGGCAAACATGCAGCTAACAATCTGATGCAACTGCCTCCAAGCACTTTATCAGAATCATTTGGAACATTATGAATATACCACTTTCAATGTAGATACACATTTCTCATGTGTGGATGTATGTATATATACATGTATAAATTTCATACATGCATACCCATGGATATATACCACTCTCACCAGCAATATTCTCAGCATTTCTTTGAGTAAGCTGTATTTTACATAATCTACCTAATAGTTACACTTGCACAGATTTCTCATCAAATACAATCACCCTTTAAAAAAATCTAATGAAACTAAAGATAGAAGTACAGGCGTTCACGTTTTGTTGCTTCTTACGTTACAAACAATATGTTCGACCTATGATTTCTTTGCAGGAATTTTTTCAGTCGATTATCTATTTTGTGAGGCTTAACTTTATCAACCACAACCAAGGAACCCATTTAATGAGAGCAGGTAAACAGCAGCCACCCGTAATGTTCTGAACACTGGCGCCGCTGTCAACCCTAAGCCAAGAGACTTGCACGCCATCAGGACACCTCACGTACGGCGCTTAACATGAGGTCAGCTGTCACACAGGACAAGCTGACATTCTCAATTAATACACTAGCACTTAACTCTTTTGTTTTTCGGTCATGCCACCTGTCTTTCGGGATCTTAGTTCTCCAAACAGAGACTGAACCAGGGCCACGGCAATGAAAACGCCAAGTCCTAAGCACTAGACTGCCAGGGAATGCTCTTAAGTTCATATTTTATACGCAAAGAAATAGATTTTAATATTTTATTCCTTCACTGAAATGGATCATTTTGGGTACACCTGATTTTGAAGACCACTAGTCAAGATACATAAATATCTGTGGGAAAAAAAATTAAACAAGTGCTACAAGAGGAATAAGTACTAGGTTTTCTGTAAGGAGACACTGAAGAGACATCTAATTCATTATGAGTGTGGGGCTGGTGAACAAAAGAAGCGATGTGAAATGGAGGCCTGAAGAACGGGTTAAAGATTGAACTGAGTGAAGTCGGAGTGGGAGAGCAGGGTAGATCAAGCATGTTATGTCCAAAGGTGCAGAGGTAAGAACAAACACAGCACATTCAAACTATTAATAGTCTAAAACAGCTGAAGTATAGTTTCTAGGGGTGGGATGGAGTGGGTGGATAGTGATTCAGGGATGGGGCTGATAAGATTATAAAGTCTTGTTTGGATTTTATCCATTGGGTAATGGAGAAATAGGTGATGAAGGTAGACAATAAAGAACTGGCCTTGCCAAAAAGAAGTCTAGCCTTTGTCCCCAGCTCCTGGGAGGGAACCTCTAAATCCCTGGCATTTCTAGAGTAATAGGAGTGTCTTTGTTATTCATGGTTGGGCCCCTTGGATCACATGGTATCAGCCTGGGGTGGGAGACTGGAAACTATTAATAAGTTCAACCACGTCAGCAATCTACCAATAAATCTCAATAAAAACTGGACATCGAAACTCAGGTGAGCATTTTGGGCTGGCAAGACTCCATGAGAGAGGAACACATCCCTGAGGACAATGGAAGCTTCACATCTGAAACCCTTCCAGATTGCAGCTCATGCATCCCTTCCTTTGGCTGGTTCTAAGTTCTAGCTTTTCCTTATACTGAACCATAATCCATTAATATAATAAGCTTTCAGTGAGTTCTGTGAGTCTTTCTAGTAAATTATCAAATCTGAAGGTAGTTTTGAGAAACCTGAAAATTATAGTCTATGTCAGAAGTGAGGGTGGTCTTGTGCAGACTCTTCTCTCTAACTTTATAGCTGGACCCTAACTCCTTGCAACTTCTGCCTCAGGCAGACTTGGCTGTGTCTGACTGGAGAACTGTGCCTTTGACCTCAGTTTGGCTAATGCCAGGTAAGCAGTAAAATATTTAAGTAATGGGTGACAATTAATCAATCTACATAATCTAGATTCTAGAGGAATCACTTTACTGTTAATACACTGGGGAGAATATATTGGAGAAGACCGGGAAGAAACAGCAATGACAGTAGGGATGGTGAGGGACATATTTAGGAGATATTTATAAGGCAAAATTTGACTGAACGTGAGAATGAGAGAAAGAGAAATCAAGGATAAACCCACCAAAAAGAGAATCAAGTTTTAGCTTTGTCTTCTGTGGGGGAGACAGAGAGAGAGGGAAGATCAAATTCAGTTTTGGACAGTTTAATTTGAGAAGACTTTTAGACATCTGGATAGAGCCATTCCATTAGCAGTCAAAGCAAGGATGGAGACAGAGTTGGGAGCCAGTAGCATAACTACAATAACCAAAATCATGGCAGAGACTGATGCTGACCACAGACAGATAAGCAACCAAACTTGAAAAGGCCAAGGATCAAACAACAATATGAAAGGGTTAGGCAGAGTATTAAAAGCTCGCAGAGAAGTGGCAGTCTAAGATGTAAAACAAAAACCAGAAAATTATGGCTTACACCGAACGGATTTTCTTTTTTCTGCTACTTCTTACTACTTTTAACAATAAAAAAAGGGGGAGAACTCTAAATGAGTGGCATAACTCCCATCCATGTATTTTTCCATATACATATATATATATATATATATACACACAAAGTTTAATAGCTTTCTAATCTATCTCAAAGTCATTAATGATTCACATAATTCAATACAACTGAACTATTAGTTTCTATAAACAATGATTTTCTTTCCCAAGCCATTTTTAAAGTGGCCACCCTCATTACTACTGTAAACCATCTGTAAGTATTTAACTTTGCCAGGCTACCAAAATATCTCCCCCTCCTTGAGAAGTCCAACCCCAACTAAATGAATAACTGAGGAGACAACTGATCTAAAAATGTACTGACATGTAGCTCTAACACAGACTTCAGAATATTTGTTTCTTCTGGGTTAAAACAAATAGATTTATCCCCCATATAATATAGAGAAATAAAATACAGCATTGACCTATGCAACCTATCAAAGGTTATTCATATCTACTGTAAGATCAGCTATAAATTTTATTTGAAATTATTTCAAAGCTATAAAATATCTCACCTCCACCTTTTCAAAGAGATCCATTAACATCATTAGAATTAATTTTACTCTCTTGGGTGGCATTTTAGTTTGCAGCAGTAAAGGAGATAATTTTTACATGAGCAGCTGAAGATCCCAAATCACTGGAATTTTTTATTGACATGGAATAGATTAATTCAGTTAAACAGTTCTAAGGAACTGCCTGAATTTATTATTCATTCTTAAAGATTTAATTAGTTGAAACAAAATTGTTTAAATGGTCCTTTAAAAAAAAGTATTTATGGCTCACAACAGAGATCTTTGTCATCCTAGGGAATTTTTAACATTTCAAATAACTTTTCTTTCAAAATGTTACATATTTTTATCTAGTAGAGAAATATTAAGTATATATTTCCCATTTTGAAGCCTAACAGCAAAAACTCTATCACAAATACTGAAAAACTTTTAAGTTGCTAATTATAACTATATTTTGTCCATTTAAACCTTGATCCTTTACTTACCTAAGTAACTGCTTATCTCAAGCTAATCCTAAGCTTTGAGTTTACCAAAATGAAGAATGATAAATGTATCTGCTGTTCTTAAACTCTGAGAGAAGCAAAATACTGGGAAAAACATTCACTATATTTTTTTAAGTAAAATTTCAGCCAGTATATACATAAACAGTATTGAGAAAGTAAGCACCTTTATTGTTTTCTGTAGGTCCATACTATATATTTATAAAATACTGACAGAAAAAAAAGTCTAGAGACCTATGAAACTGGTTCTAATTTCTTCTTACATTAGTTTCAACTGTGAAATTGGTGAATATATATTTCAAGTAACTTCATTTAAGTATTTTAGCATGCTCTGACAGTTTCTAAAGAATATTAAGGGTTTCCAAAATAGAGAGAGTGTGGGTATCTGAGGAAATATTTAAAAAAAAAAAAAAAACTCACCTCCCCCCAATTAGTAATTCTAACATATTCCTAATCAGAATGATTTCAAAGTGTTTCCTAGCAAATTTGACAACTCAACTTTTCCTAGGAAATTTGACAACTCTGAGAGTTTTGAAGTTCAAAAATTATATTGAAAAATGCTGGAAAACCATTTGTACACAATTTGTCATTTCTGAATTGGGATCCTCAGTTTTCTCTTCTGTAAAATGAAGCAAACAGGAAAATGATCTATCTCTACAATGTCTTCCAGTACTGATTCTTGTGGCCAAGTTGTATGATTTTCTTTCATAAATAATACATTAATAAAAGCACAAAAAATATGTGCTTTTAAACTGTGAGACTTTTAGGTTTGGGGCTTTTTTTTTTCTTCAGTCTGTTAACAACCTCGAAGATACTTTATATAAACAAGCCAGGTATTTTATATCTGAGTTAAAATAGGTTAATAGCTTCTGCACAAAACAGTATACATGATGAAGTCTCTGATTTAAGGTGAAATAATGTTTTCCAACTTTAATTTTGCTAGATTTGCTTCAAATCTAAACTTCCTCAATTAGATAGCCATTTTATAATTTGAATACTTTTCTGGCTTATCCATGTACTGAAAATCTTATCTCCTTTCCATGTGCCAAAACACACATCTACTTACCATCATCATTATATAGATTTCATTTTTAAAAAACCTTGAATTCAAAGTTGTTCTAAACTAATGACTCTTTTTTTAAACAGACCTTCTCTAATGTTTAAATGTGTATTTCTTTAATTCTGCAATTGCATTTGTAAAGGTGAAAATGTCAAAATATAGTCTGATGCTGAGATAAATCTTTCCACTTCAGTAAATAATTCCATTTTAAGCAAGAAGTCTTAAGTGTCTATATAGTGTTAAAAATGATATTTCATAAACACTATTCTATGACTGTTTACAAACACTAGGAAGAAATACTCCTAAGATGTTTTTACATGCCATTTTACATTTTACATTTCCCAAAAAGCAGTATTACTTTGGTAACCAGATAGTATTTCAAAATTGAAATTTCAATAGTGTATAAAGTATGGGGCACATCAACACAGCCCACTTTTACAGCAGATATGTTCAGTGCTTTTTCCTGTTGATAAGCTTCTGTTTTAACAGGAAGAATGATTTGATCAGGTGTCTGTTAGGTTGGAAAAAGACAAAACTTTTACTTTCCAGGTCCTTCTCTTAATCTAAGCTTTTAAGAAAATCCAAGAAGTGATCTTAACTGCAGTGAATCTTGCAGTAGTAAACTTCTTGATGGGGACAGGGTAACACCTTTCATTACAACTATCAGCAGAATGGCAAAAGGCGCCCGAGGTTTACCAGTATTCTCAGAAACTTGTTAGTATTCTCCTCTGTCATTATTTCAGGACAATTTCATTTAGAAAGAAACGCAATTGTAAACTGCTTCTATTTCAAGCCCATAAAAACTGGGATGAAAGGCAAAGCCTTGACCTTTCTATTTTAGACTTTCATCTGTGTAGCTAAGCCATCTGCTTTCTCTCTACCCCATCTACTTAATGGACTGAAAATACTGCACCTAATTGCAATTTTATCAAACCAGCCAGAGTTTTCCACTTCAACGAATTACGACTCTGTCTTTCACCTGAAGGCTCGCAGGTAAAATTCTGCTTATCCGTCCCTCTCCATTTCCTTCCCACCTCCCTCAATTATGAGTTATCAAGTGTCATTAAACTATGAGACGAGGCTTCCGTGTAGTAAGCCATCTACACTTTCAACACTGAGCGCCCAACAGAAGAAAACCGACTCCAGTTCTCTCCTCCTGTAGATCCGGGGCCGGGATTATCATCTTTGTTGCGTTTACGCAGGAGGCACCTAGCAAGCAGCTCCTGCCCAGAAAGGAGTCCGCGTCGCTCCGCCGCCAAACAACAGGGGGGACTCGCGCCGGGAGGCAGACAGACCCGGGTGGGAGGAAAACCTCCCGGAGGAAGGAGAGGGCTGGGGAGAGGGAGCTCTCAAGCCTCCAAGGACGGAGCTTCCCAGGCACCAAGCAGAAAGGGCGTGAGAAGTGGAGAAAGAAGTGGGCGGCCGGGGGGCCGCGGGGAGCCGGGGGCCCGGCGGGAGGCGCGGGGGGCCGCGGGCGTGGGCACCCCGCCGCCCACCGCCCGAGTCCGGGCGGCGGGGCCGCGGCCAGCCTCGCCGGGGCGCCGGCGGGAGGCGGGCGGGGGGCTGAGCGGCGGACAGCGAGCCGCTCGAGCGGCTGGGGGAGCCGCGTCGAGGCCGGCGGCCCACCCCCCGGCCGGGCCCCGCTACTTAACTATTTGTAGAGCTGCTGCAGGCACAGGTCCAGGCTCTCGCCCTCCACCTCCTCGCGGGTGATGCGCTCCGACAGCGGCCGCGGCAGCGGGGGCAGCGGCGGCAGCCGGGGCTGCGGCGGCGGCACGGCCGACTGCCCCCGGGCCGCCGCCGCCTCGCCCGCCGCCGCCGCCGCCGCCTCCGCCGCCGCCTCCTCGGGCTCGGGGTCTTCTCGCTCCGGCTCGCGCTCCCCCTCCTCAGCCGCGGCCGCCGCCTCCCCGGCTTCCTCGACCGACGCCTCGCGCGCCTCGGCCGCCACCAGTTCGGGCTCGGGCTCGGGCTCCGACTCTTCGGGTTCGGGCTCCGGCTGGGGCTCGCCGCCGCCGCACGGTCCGCGAAACTCGCCCAGGAATAGCTCCAGGAAGCGCCGGTAAGTTTTCTCCTCGGGGCTGCAGCCGGCCATCGCTGCTCATGCCCCAGGGCCGGCCGGGGAGACGGGTGGGGGAGGCCCGGGAAGGGGAGGGGGCTGCTGGCGGGCCTCCGGCTCCCGCAAGGGCGGTTAACGGCCGCGCCGGCACGGGCGATCAGCACTGGGCTGCCTGGAGAGGGCTCCCGCAGGCGTGCGCGCCGCCGAGCCCGGACGTGCGCGGCCCGGGGCCGGGGGCGGAGCGCGCCGCCCCTCGCGGGTCTGGAGGGAAAGTTGGTCTCGGGCGCGCGCGCGGGGTCCGGCGGAGGCCCACCCTCCAGCCCTACGGAGAGCGCAGCCCCAGCTGCCTAGAGACCGTCGCCATGGCAACCGGCCTCCAAGGAAGCGTTTCAGGGTCCCTCCCGTCGAGTCCACGGAGTCGAAAGGGGCACTCGAGCTGGTCCCCTCTCCAACTCTGAATGCCTTCATTGTGTGGATACCCTAACCTCAAGTGGTTCAGAGGGAACTAAGACGTTCGCCCGGTCTAGCTGCTGGTCGCCCCTTGGTTTGGATTCACCTCAGTTTTCCGTACTTTTCCTGTGTTAGGGTCCGTATGTGCGGAAAGGTACCACAGTATGAACAGCTTTTGTTGCCGAGGACATTAATTTAATAAGTAGTTTGCCGGGGAAGGCATTCAACATCTACAAAGGTAGGTTCCTTTGCCTTCATTCTCCCATCTGATTCTGTGAAGTGATGGGATCCTCACTTCTCAAAAAGAGGAAGCAGGATTAAGTACATTTCTTTTTTCAGGGTGTGGAAGCTCCTAGTCATGGCATTGGAATTGGAACCCAGATTGTCAGCTTCTAAAGCTTTTCTAGACCCTTTGCCTTTACTCTTCTCTGACTTTGAAGACTCAACAGTGTAATACGTCTATCCAGCCTTATTTTTAAAAAGCTTTATAGCTTCTGCGTTCTAGTCATCCCCTTAATCCTTGTAATAGCGCCTCAAGGTAGAAGGTATTACCATGATTCCATTCCATGGATGAGAAAACTGAGACTTCAAGATATTGCGATGCAACAAGGACTAAAAAGAGCTCTTTTTACTGCAAAGCCATCAGTTTTCCAGCACATGAAGACACCCTTCTTGAGTGTCTGCAGGCAACCCACTCCAGTATTCTTGCCTGAGAAACCCCATGGACAGAAGACAGAAGAACCTGGGGGGGCTACAGTCCATGGAGTCGCAAAAGAGTCCAACATGACTTAGTGACTCAACAACAAATATATACTTTATTACATAATCTGTATTTTTTGGTACATTTTGTTTGCTCTTCTTCCCCATCCCCCTGAGTCTCTATTTTTGTAGATTGAAAGTGAAACAACTTTAAATTATTCTAATTTTCTTACCAAACTACACACAAACCTATTATTTTCAAGCCTTACTGAGGGGAGTGGGAGAAGGAGAAGCTGTGTTGTTATACAGCTGTATAGATGACAGCGTCATTACTGCATACTGCCATGTCCATGGCAACATGTAATTCAGCAAAAGCATAGTGATTCTTTCTCTACTTTGAAAAACATGTTCACAAAACATCCACTCCATCCTCTCCATTTATTCCTTCTGGATTTCAGTTGGATTTAGGATCTGAAATAACATTTCTAGTCAGTTATTAATGGCAGAAGGAGTCTCCCTGCCAACTGTTTTCATATAATACTGTATTCTAAATCCCTGATGTGATACTGTTATTTTAAGAATAAGTGGGTTGAGCTCACTAATGTACATTATGGCATCATGTAAAATAGACGTCCATTCTCTTTCTTAGCTTGAGATTAAATAATACATGATAGAAAGTGTATACTGAGTAATGCATGAGTCCTCTGTAAGTACTTATTTTTGTCTTAAAGGTAAATGGTAAGACCCAATAAATAAGTCTGTTTCCAGACAAGCTAACTGTATTTATACATGTTTTGTTTAAAACATCACCAGTGTAGAGCAACTTCTTTGTGCGATGCCAAGAAAGTCTTTAAACTCTTCATTTGCCTTTGTTTTCAATCACCTGTTCATTTCCATTTCAGATTGTCTAGAAAAGATTGACATAACTTATAAGGCTACAAAACCTAAATGTCCGCAATTTTACATTCCAACAACTATTTAATATCTCAGAGTTTGACACAATGACATTTAGTTCAAGAGCACAAAGCTGTCAACTGTTAGCAATTCACATCAAGCTACACCTTCCTACTTTGTAACATAGTTGCCTCCCTCGTGGAGATGACATTTATTTGTGACGTTAATTTATGACTCAACCCACATATCAAAGGGAAGTGTTATGTGTTGGGGAAACATTACTACTAAGAGTAAAAGAAAAAGCCTACACCTCTACATTACTTTGAATGAGAGGTGTGTTTGCTTATATTAATGAAGATATTCCTTTAACAAAAGATCAATATGGATCCTGCCGCATCCATTTGACAGGAGCTTTACCAGAAGGTTGCTGACAGCAGTGCTGGGATCTCAGAGCAGCTGTGTAGGATGATTCTGCCTTTGTCAAGAAGTCTTTTAAGTCATTATTTTGCATTGCTTTACTTTCCTTTTCAGTTCCTCTCTTATACTTCCCTAATCCCCTTTCTTGTTGTCTATTTTAAAACAGAGCCATAAAAAACATATGTATTAAGAGCATTTAATTTTTTTAAGTTTTTTTTTTTTGATTTGTCATAAGAATTGTTCTCTCTCCAACCCTTAGCTCTTTGGAGGAAATGCACATGTTCTTTCAAGGGTATTCGTGATGAAGGACGATAGTTCAAGATTAAAAAGGGGAAATCCCCTGGTCGTCTAGTGGTTAGGATTTGGTGTTTTCACTGCCGAGGGCCCAGGTTCAATTTTCAGTTGGGGAACTAAGATCCCACAAGCCATGAGGTATGGCCAAAATCATAAAAAACTTAAAAAAAAAAAAGGTTAAAGATAAGTGTTAAGTTGGGCAGTTTCTTATATGACCCAGTAATCCATCTACCAGATATTTACCCACAAGAAATGAAAATGTGTCCACCAAACATACATGCTGACACACATCACCCCCAAAAAAAAAACCTTTGTATATAAAATTTTTACAATAGTTTTATTCATAACAACTCAGACTAACCCAGGTGTACATCAATAGTGAATAGATAAACAAATTGTGGTATATTCATAGAATACTACTCATCAATTAAAAAAAAACTACTGATAAACACAACAGCATGTGTGAATCTCAAAAACATGCTGAATGAAAAAAAAGTCTAGGCACAAAAGAGAACATACCTAATGATTCCATTATATGAAATTCTAGAATAGGCAAAACTAATCTATAGTCACAGAAAGCAGATTAGTGGTTGTCTAGGACTGACATGGAGTGGAGGATTCATGGAAAAGGAGTAAGTGGAACTTTGTGGGAGGGGTTAGAATGTTCTATATCTTGACTGGGTGTTTATATAGGTGTATTCATTTGTCAAAAATGATCCAAGTGTACATTTTAAATACGTGTATTGTTACGTAAATTATACCTCAATAAGGTTTATTTTAAAAGTTAAAAAGAATTGATTACTGCTTAGTCCTTTTTTTGTTCTCACATCTATTTTTTCCCCTACTTTGCTCTCCTTGGTATTTCAGGGGTGCTGACTCTTTCAAGCTGCATTCACCAGGTTCCTGGACAGCTGAGTTCCAGCTGCGATTTGCCCAGTGGGAGACATCAGCAGGAAACTAGAAGGTGGAAAGAAAGGAAAAAAGCCAAGATATTTCTTCCCTGTCCCCTACCTCAGTCCTAGTGCTTGCTGCTTCTCCTTTATAGCTTTGCTCCCCCTGAACCTGTCCACTGGGATTCCAGCTTTTCTCTTTGACACCAGTCCCAGACCTCCAGAAACATCCTCTTCCATTTGTCCATCAGCCTAGAGATGGTGGCTGGTTTTAGCTGCCTAATTTTGCCTGCTATGGATGGATTATTTGTGTGCTCCAAAAATTTGTATGTTTAAATCCTAACCCTCAAGGTGAAGGTATTAATTAGGACGTGGGGTCTCTGGAAGGTAATTAGGTTATGAGGGCACAGCCCTCATGAATGGGATCAGTGCCATTAAAGATGAGGTGCAAGAGACGCCTCCCCCTTTCTAAATGTGAAAACACAGTAAGAAGACCACTGTCTATCCCAGACACTGAATCTGCCAGCGCCCTGATTACTGAACTCCAGCCTCCAGAACTGTGAGAAATAAACTTCTGTTGCTTATAAGCCACCCCACTTATGATTTTTTCATTATAGTAGCCCAGTCAGACTAGGATACTGCTGTACCTTCCCTTTTGGCTTTTTAGCTCTCCTATCATGTGTATAACTAATTGCCTGTATTCTGTTCCCTCTGTTTTCTTAACTGGATCTCAATTAATGCAATAACAAATAATACTTTAAAGAGTGATAGAAATATACAAAACAATTATAAATGAATTAAGCTGACATTAAGGCAAGTCTAGGTTTTAAAAGGTGCTACTTTAACAGTGAGTTTACTTGAAGATAGCAGTAAATGATTTCCTATTATGCATATGTTAACTTTTCAGAAATACATGGTATTTTTAAAACTTAAAAAAAAATTATGAATAGGCTGCCGGTGGTTCAAAGATAGGGAAGGGAAAGACGAATAGCTAGAACACAGGATTTTTAGGGAAGCAGAGACTATTCTGTATGATACCATAATGGTGGATACAAATCATTAGACATTTGTCAAAAATCACAGGACACACAACACAGAGTGAGCCCAACTGTAAACTATGTACTTTGGTTAGTAATAATATATCAGTATGGGCTCATCAGTTGTAACAAATGTACCTCACTAATGTAAAATGTTAATTGCAGAAACTGTGACGGGGACTTAGATATATCTCTGATCTGTGCCTAGAGAAATGTTTAAGGCTAGGCCTAATGATGAATATTAAATTGCAAATATAAAATTTTCCATTCATATTTTTTTAAATTGATGGAAGGATAACTAAGTACTTTGGAGATATTAATTTGATTGCATTGTCAAACTGACTAGTAGGGAGCAAGAAAATACCTGTCAACCTGAAAAACTGAGCACATAAATGTTTTCAAATAAGAGCATTTTCCTCCCTCCTCAATATAACCTACCTACATCTTCTACAACCTAGGAGACGTAGAAGATAAGGAAAATTAACTGTAGATTAGTTTTGCCTATTCTAGAATTTCATATAAATGGTATCATTAGGTATGTTCTCTTTTGTGCCTAGACGTTTTTCATCTAGCATGTTTTTGAGAGTCATCCATGCTGTTGTGTTTATCAGTAGTTTTTTTTTAATTGATGAGTAGTATTCTATTGTATGAATAGTTGTGATTTAACAACTGTTAAATCACATCCATTTGCTGCCAAAAATATTACTACTATATTAATTTTTATTCCTCTTCTTTTGCTGGCTACTGTGGTCATATTGTAGCAACAGTCCATAGCTGTCAAAATTAGAATTCACATCAGGTAGTAACAGGTCCACATGTACTATTTTCATCAGTTTTAAAAAGCAAAGAAGTCCCCACAACAGGTTCTAACTTTTTTTCTTAATGCTTTAACCACTGATGATAGCAATCTTTTGTTTTTATTTTGCTTAGTTCTTTGAGGAATCAAACTGTTTTTAACTTACTATGACATGCTTATGAAACAGGAAGAGGACAGGAGTTGATGGCAATTTCTGATAAGGATACTATAAGTGTCTGATATGTATTATATTCCTTCTATAGTAAATGGTTCTTCTCAAATGAATTGACTCCATTTAAAAAATCCACTTCAATATTTTGCTACTAGTTTTTACTTAATAAAAACCAAAAAGCATTTTATGGTGATAAAAAAGTCTATATTATTATCATCTAAATTTTTATTCTCTTTACATATTTATTTAGAATTAATACAAGCAAGAATTAAAGAGTGATATTAATTGTATTCTCTTTTAGTCAGCAGATGCCCATTACCTACTCCAGAGCATTCATTAAAGTCCAACTCCTTTTTTAAATGAAAAGGAAGCAGACAACTAAATATGAAAACTCCTTACAAAGTTATCTCCTGTGCTCAGATAGTACCAACCACTTTATTCTTCATTGAGTGTGGAGCTGATGGAATTGAGCCACAGTGACATTTGTGACTAGAGGGGAAGATGGAAATGATTCCATTAACCTAGAGTGCTGTAACATATGGTAATCATAGGTGGTAGAATAGCTGGGTTGGACAAGGGTAAAGTAAGCCATGTGGCACAGACATTATCAATTACCACACATAGTAACCATGCTGATACAGTGTAGCTTTTCCAGAAGGGAAATGATTTGGGCATATGAATTGACTTACTGGCTTATGAAAGAGTGATCTATAAATGACATATCTGGCACCAATATAGCACACGTGGTTTCCAGTAATTTTGCAAGTTGGGGACTATTAAGATTTGAAGAGCCTCCATATACTTAAATGTCAGTACAATGTATTGCAGTTATTTGCACAAAGGCAGCAAGCCAAAATATCGATGCAAAATAAACTTGGACCATTCATATATAAAACTATCAAATATCTTTTTCAGGTGTTGTATAAAATCCTGGAATTTTGTATCTCTGGAAAAAAATAATTTCATGAATCTTTAAGGTATAAAGCTTATGGGCATGGCAAAAGCTCAAGATTAAATCTAAACTGTACTGAGAGATGGAATTCCAATTACTTGTTCTGAGTATTGGCAAAAATATTGATTTTGAAAGAAACATGATGAAAACTGTATTTTAAGAAAATTTAATATACAAATACTCTTTCAGAAGAAACAATGAAGGCTGACAGATCAGGTGGGCAGTGGGAGATACTGAGTACAGAAAAGAAGAGTGTCAGTGGAAATGAAGATGACCAGCAGAGACTAAAAGACACTCTACAGGGAGATCGGGAACTCTTAACAGGACGCCTGATGACACAACTTCAGGCCAGTAAACCGCCCAGAGAGGCTCACAACTAACCATTGTGGCTGTCTATTGCTGCAAAACAAATTACTGCCAAACTTAGTGGCTAAAACAAAAACCACCTTAAAAGGGGTCTACTGTATAGCAAGGGAACTCTACTCAACAGTCTGCAATGGTCTCTATAAGAAAAGAATCTAAAAAAGAGTGGATATGTGTATATGTATTACTGATTCACTTTGCTACACACCTGAAACGAATACATTGTAAATCAACTATATTCCAATAAAAAGAAAAAAAAACTCTATGTTGCAACTGAGGAAAAAATTTGAAAACAATTAGAATAATTAAAATAGAACATTATAGGTTGAGTATATAGCACAAAAATTATTTTAGAAACCCACTTTACTGTATTTCACAGCCCCCTAGGTTGACTGGGCTCACATAGTTGGTTGTCACTTGTAGGTCTCATGAGGCTGGAGTCTGATAGCAGTTGGTTAGGGATAAAATCATTTGAAGGCTCAACGAGGCTAGATGTCCAGAGGCTCATTCACAGTCTACTCTTTTTCCAGTGATATTGAAAAAAATTGCATGGAAAATGACTAATATATAAATTATTTCCAAGATATTAATTTGATTGTGCTGAGGCAGGTTATTAGCCAGGAGCTCAGCTGGGACTGTCAACTCTGATGTCCACACATAACATCTCTATTATGATGGTCTTATGGTAATCAGGTGCTTATGTGGAACTGGAGAGTGCCAAGAATGAGTGTGTCAATGAATAAGACAGAGGGTGTGAGCTGGTGTCATAAACCAATAGCATTAGTTCTGTGGGACGGTAAGGGCCTAACAGAAGCAGAAGATACTAAGAGGTGGCAAGAACATTGAAATTTTACTTTCAATAAAATGGGACAAAATACACCCCATTTCATGTCAAAGAATTCATTTTGAAACTACCATAGTGACATTTACCTGTATAAATTTATGATAAAATGTATCAATTTAAACTTGGAAGCTCAGGGCACTTCCTAGTGGTCCAGTGGTTAAAAATTCACCTTCCCATGCAGGGGACAGAGGTCTGATCCCTGGTCAGGGAACCAAGATCCCATGCAACTGAGCTTGTGTGCCTCAACTAGAGAGCCCACGTGCTGCAAACTAGAGTCCGTGTACTCTGGAGCCTACAGTTACCACAACGAGAGAGAAGCCCGTGCTGCAAGGAAAGGTCCCACACGCCACAACGAAGACCTGATGCTGCCAAAATAGATACATATTTTTAAAAATAAAACAAACTTGGAAGCTCAGAAATTTGAGTGTTCTACAACCCAAGTGTCCATCAACAGATTACTGCATGAAGAAGTCGTGATATATATATCCACACGTGTATGTATATATATCAGAGAAGGCAATGGCAACCCACTCCAGTACTCTTGCCTGGAGAATCCCAGGGACGGGGGAGCCTGGTGGGCTGCCGTCTCTGGGGTCGCAGAGTCGGACACGACCGAGGCGACTTAGCAGCAGCAGCATGTAGACACACACACACACACATATACATACCTACAATGACATATTATTCAGCTACAAACACGAAAAATGAGGAAATTCTGGGAACTTCCCTGGCGGTCCTGTGGTTAGGACTCTGAGGCTGGGGACAGGTTGAGGAAATCCTGCCATTTGCAACAGTACTGATGGGCCTTGGGAGCATTACGCTAAGTGAAATATGTCACACAGAGAAACACACTGTACGATCTCTCTATTCAGAATTTAAAACAAACTCATAGAAAATGAGATCAGATTTGTGGTTACCAAAGGCAGAGTGTTGTGGGAGAGGGGCAATTAGAGAAAGGTGGTCAAAAGGTACAAACTTCCAGTTACAAGATAAATAAGTACCAAGGAGATAATGTACAGCATGATCATAGTTAACACTGCTGTATGCTGTACATGAAATTCAAGAGGGTAAGTCCTAACAGCTCTCATCCCAAAGAAAAAATTTTTTTCTTTTTGCTTTATTTGTTATCTATATGAAATTATGGATGCTAACTAAACTTACTGTAGTAATTTACAATATAATGTAAGTCAAGCCATTATGTTGTATACCTTAAATTTATACAGCGATGTATGTCAATTATATCAATAAAACTGGGACTTTTTTATTCCTTTTATTCCTACTTTCATTCCTCAGTAAAACAGGTAAGGGGACTTCCTTGGTGGTCCAGTGGCTGAGGCACCATGCTCCCAGTGCAGGGGGCCTGGGTTCAATCACGGGTCAGGAACGAGAGCCCACATGATGCAGTTAAGAGTTCACATGCTGGAACTAAAGCTCCTACAGGCCACGACGGAGACTGAAGACCCTGGGTGCCCCAAGTAAGACCGGGCATGGCCAAATGAACATGTAAATTTGTTTTAATCTGGGAATAAAAAAGAAATTTGAGTGTTCAAAATGACTATGGAAGTGTATTGACTGACACAAATCTCAGAAGAAAATGATGTATAAAAATCACAATGACAATATAGGAATTTACAACGAGAACTATTACTTCCATTGAGACCAGCCAATCCTATCCATCTGGCTATAACCAAAGTGTTAATAATTGGGAAATCAAACTATCAACAGGTTGATAACTGATGTGTATGGAATCAGAGTTCATTATGATTCAAATATCTAAAGCATCAAGCTGAGACAGACTGATGCAAACATTTCTATAATGAGGATTAGTTATCAGGACCAGTCTAACTAGGACCCTCATTCTGGTGAACAGGGCTTGAGTGGTTAAGTCAAAGTTAGCGCCATTTTGATCCTCCTTTTTCTAGCATACTGTATAGTATGTCAACACTTCTGATCGACACACTTAAAGATATGGCCCCAGGCCATATTTTTCTCAGGTTAGAGTTTCTAACCTAAGCATTATTGATATTTTCAGTTCAGTTCAGTCGCTCAGTCGTGTCCGACTCTTCGCGGCCCCATGGACTGCAGCATGCCAGGCTTCCTTGTCCATTCCATGTTATTGGGGGCTGTAAGGTACATTTTAGGGTGTTTAGCCACATACCTGATCCTTATCCACTAGAAGCCAGTGGCACCTGTTCTTAGCATTGAGATGAGCAAAATATCTTCATGGTGCTAAATGTCCCCTGGGAGGCAAAATTATCCCAAGTAGAGAATCACTTCATATAAGAGCAAAGATTGGAGTCAGACTTACTTTGACTTTCTGATAGGCTGTTTTCTAGTGGTAAGACTTTGAGCAAGTCATAAGTTACAATGCACCTCCCTTGTCTTTGGTGCCCAGCAGCTATCTCCCTTTCCTAGCAGCATCTCCATCTCTTTTAGGCAATCACCTCTCTTCCACTGTAGGCACTTTTGGTAAGCCTCTGGACCTCCTCTAGCAGAAGTGAAAGATAATTGTACTGACTTTTTTTCCCAGATGCTATCACATCCTGGGGTCAGACACAGACCTAAGTTAGGTCAACAGAATACTCTCTCCCTTGACTTTGAATCTTGACCAAGAAATAAGAATAAAGAAGGGTGATAGTTCATTCATCTCTGCAGGCTCCTACAGTGAGACTCTCCCTGCTGTCTGGGGCTCTGGAACTAACTAGGTTTTACATTCCCAAGTGGGCTTATTCTGCCTTACTATTAGGGACTAAACAACAACTATTCATAAGGGATCTTGAAGATTACATAGTTTAATTTTGAGAGCAAACATATCTCTAATCTCCAGGTTCTTAGAGAACAACTTGCTGATACTTGAGCATACCACTTACGGAATTAATAATTTGGCAACTGACTAGATACATAGTCATTATGAGTTAGTCTTTGCGAAAGGTTCTGACATTAAGGGAAATGAAGCAGAAAAAGAAAACCAGTTTAGGGAAAAATGGGTTTGGTTTTATATGTGTCAAATATTTGATACAATCATGACATTGTTAATTTAAAACAGATTGCAGCAGGTTTGGAGCATGAGTGATAGAGCTTAATATGTTGATTTGGGACACAAAAAAGGATTTAACTTGACAAGTGAAATAAGGAACTACAATAATTCTTTTGAGGTTATAGAGAGAAAAGTGGACATCCAAAGGGTCACTACAAACAAAAGCCAATTCTGGCTGATTTAAACAAAAAATATTTAATATTTATTAACAAAAAAACCCAAAATTCATGAAGAAAAATGCATTAGCTATAGTACTACCTACCATATTCCACCAGTTGTCCAGTATACAACTTGCTTTTAGAGTTTGACTGATACAGAATACAAAACAGGGATTTCCCCAGTGGTCCAGTGGTTAAGACTCTGCCTTTCAACGCAGAGGGTGTGGGTTCAATCCCTAGTTGGACAACTGAGGTCCCAGATGCCATGGAGTGCGGCCAAAAGTCAATCAAACAGAGAGTACATTGACATTTTCCCCTAAACGTTTTCTGAGATATCACCTAGTGGTCTCTTTAATCACAAGCTCTCTGCCAAATGCAAAACTCAAGGCCCTGGTTTACATACAAATAAATTCCAGATGGAGAGATTTAAACATAAAATAAAACTTGTTGACAGCTCCATAAGAAAAAAAAAGAGAATTTAATAATCATGGAGTAGGAAGGTCGAAATAGGACACACAAACAAAAAGTAAAAAACTGACTACATAAAAATCTAATTTCCATGAGGCAAAAACAAAATAAGACAAACCAAGGAAAATATTTGCTGTATCATGAAGGCCTAATACCTTCCTTAAAATGGAAATAACTCTCACAGATTAATAAGACCAACCACTTAATAAATAAATAAACAAAAAAATAAGAACAGCAAGTTCACAGAAAAGGAAATATGAGTCAAAAAGCATTCAACCTCACTTTAAAAACAGAAAAGAACAAGAAAATGTTAACATCACACTATGAGATGTCATTTTAACAAACTTATCAAATTGGCAAAAAAGATAAAATACTATGTTGAGGGCATAAACAGCCATTCTCAGACAACACTGGTAGAGGTATACATTAGTAGTATCTCTGGAGGATATGTGTGCAACATCTATCGAAATTCTAAATGTACAAATCCTCTGACAAATTCCTTATATCCTCACAGAAAACCTAAATATCCATCAATTTCTGAGTGATTAAGTAAAAGGATATTTGTACAATGGAATATCACACAGAAATTTTTAATTGAGAAAATTCTATATGTACCAGTACAAAAATAGGTGCAGATTTGAGGTTTGAAGTCTGGAGTTAAGATTTAGGTGTCGAAAAAGAATGCATTTTAGATAGATGTACTAGCTCTAGAAGGTCACACAAAAAACTGGTAATGATGACTGTCTCCTAAAAATGAACTGAGCAACTAAGATACAGGGGAGGAAAGAAGACTGACTTGTCACTGAATTTCAAATCTTCTGCAAATGCTTCTCAGTAAAAAAAACATTAAAAAATAACAAAGACCAGAAAACCATTTTTCTCTTGAAGAACTAATGATAGCAATTATATTTCACATCATTAGACCAAGAGTTATATAATCAGTTATGTTTTTCTCTTCGCTTTAGTTCATATGACTTAATATAAATTCTCTTTACTTTGCTACTTCACTTTTTAAAAATCTGTGTTCATTTTTAACTTTTGAAAGTAGGTAGGACATAATTTCCATAAGTTCTCAAGCTCTTCTGAGTGAATCCAACTTTTATGTTCTCGCAAAATAAGCTACACCTAAAATCACTATTTGAGTATTGGTGTATTTAAAAAGCTCCACATCTTACTATATATAGTGATAGTCAAAAGGACACCTGAAACACAAAAAGGCCAAGGTGAACTAAATCTGAACACAGACAACAGAATATATTATGGTCAAAAACACATGAAAACTCGTCAACATGTTTTATGCCAAAATCAGTTCTGAGGGAACAAAATGTTCTATAAATTTTAACAGTAACAGTAAATCTAGGCACTGACGTTAACTAAAAATACTTATTATGAACAGCCAGCCTCTCTCCTGTACTCAGTTTTTTTTTTTTTAAGTAACAGAACATTTCAACATCATGTCTCAAAACTGAAACGCCATGTATTAGAATGGAAACCCAAGAATTATTGATTTTGAAAATTAAAAATGTATAAATATCACTCTTCTGTATTTCCAGAACTGTTCATTTAAAGTGACTATTCAATAAATGCCTCTACAAAGACAGAAACCACAAAATTTAGACTGATGAATTTAACACTCATTTAATCCTTGTTTTAAAAATAAAAGCAATGAGAAAATAAAGGTGTTTAAATTGATATGGCTCATTAATGTCTCAGCTGGAATTAGGATCTAGGCCTTCTGACTTTAGTCCTATGTTCTTACCACCACATTGTATTGTAATTTTATCACTAGTAACTGGTTGTAAGCATTTTCATAAGAACATTATTAAAAAGAAAAAACAGGGTAATTAGAAAATTAAAATTGCTAATCTAGGAAATGAAAATAAGTCACTAGGGTTAAAATTTAAGCTACTAGTAACAGCTTAAAAATATTTCAAGGACAAATAAACTGTCTTAAACTTAATAAACATTAAAAATCAATAAAAGTTTCAAGGAACAAAAAGTGTTGCTCATATAAATTTTTAAACCATTAAAACACTATTAGCAACAACCCAAATGTCCATCAAACAGATGAACAGATAAGCAAAATATGGTATATACATACATACAATGGGCTATTACTCAGCCTCATAAAAAGAACTAAGTTCTTCTACATGCTCCAACATGGATATACCATGAAAACACTGAACCAGACACAAAAGGAAAAATATTGTATGATTCCATTTATATGAAATACGTATAAGCAAATCACAGAAATAGAAAGTAGATTAAAGATTAACAGGAGCTTAGGGGAGGAAATAATGAAGAGCTATTGCTTAATGGGTAATCTGTTAGGGGTGATGAAAAATGTTTTAAAAAAAGTGGAGATGTTCCTACAATTATTAAAAATGCCAGTGAATTGTATACTTAAAAATGGTTCAAATGGCAAAATTTTAAGTACTATCTATTTTACTCCAATTTTTAAAAGTAAAAAAAGATTTAACAGACTACTATTACACATCTTTATTTTATAATTAAAAAATGTTCAGAAACACCATCCTATGTATGACCAAAGAGTCTAAATCTTGTTTGAGGGACTTCTCTGCTGGTCCGGTGGCAAAGACCACCTCCCAATGGAAGTGGCCCAGGTTTGATCCCTGCTCAGAGGATTAGATCCCTGCATGCTAAAACTACGATTTCCAGTGCTACAACTAAGATTTTGAGTGCTACAACTAAGTGCCACAAAGACCTTTATTGTTGTTCAGCTGCTCAGTCATGTCCGACTCTTGGCAACCCCATGCACTGCAGCACGCCAGGCTTCCCTGTCCGCATCTCCTTGGAGTTTGCTCAGACTCACATCCATTGAGTTGATGATGCCATCAACCACCTCATCCTCTGTAGCCCTCTTCTCAAGCCCTTAATCTTTCCCAGCCTCAGGGTCTTTTCTAATGAGTTAGCTCTTTACATCAGGTGGCAAAAGTATTTGAGATTCAGCTTCAGCATCAATCTAAGACCTGGCACAGCCAAATAAATATTTTAATTTATTTGAAATATTCATTCATGCAACAAGTCGTTGTGAAACATGTGTTATGCAGTGAATGGATGGCTGGATTGATGGCTGAAAGGAATGTAAGTACACAGGCCAACCTATCTCACCTCCTTGGAGTTGACAAAAAGATCAAATTAAATGATGTAAAAGTGTTTCAAAAATCATAAGGCATTATATAAGTATGCTTTAAGTTATATATTAGGGCCCCGGTGGCTCAGTGGGAAAGAATCTGCCTGCCAATGCAGGAGATGCTGGAGATATAGTTTCAATCCCTAGGTCTGAGAGATCCCCTGGAGGAGGAAATGGCAACCTGCTTTCTTACCTGGAAACTTCCATGGACAGAGAGGCCTGGTGGGCTACAGTCCCTGGGGTTGCAAAGAGTAGGACACAAAGAAAGAAACACAAGCACACAAGTTATAAATCCCCAAACTGAAGCTAAAAGTCATCAGTTCGGTTCAGTTCAGTGGCTCCGTTCTGTCCGACTCTTTGCGACCCCATGAACCACAGCACGCCAGGCCTCCCTGTCCATCACCAATTCCTGGAGTCCACCCAAACTGATGTCCATTGAGTCAGTGATGCCATCCAAACATCTCATCCTCTGTCATCCCCTTCTTCTCCAGCCCTCAATCTTTCCCAGCATCAGGGTCTTTTCCAATGAGTCAGTTCTTTAAATCAGGTGGCCAAAGTATTGGAGTTTCAGCTTCAACATCAGTTCTTCCAATGAACACCCAGGACTGATCTCCTTTAGGATGGACTAATTTGATCTCCTTGCAGTGCAAGGGACTTTCAAGAGTCTTCTCCAACACCACAGTTCAAAAGCATCAATTCTTCGGTGCTCAGCTTTCTTTATAGCCCAACTCTCACATCCATACATGACTACTGGAAAAACCATAGCCATGACTAGAAAGACCTTTGTTGACAAAGTAATGTCTCTGCTTTTCAATATCCTGTCTAGGTTGGTCACAACTTTCCTTCCAAGGAGTAAGTGTCTTTTAATTGCATGGCTGCAATCACCATCTGCAGTGATTTTGGAGCCCAGAAAAATAAAGTCTGACACTGTTTCCACTGTTTCTCCATCTATTTGCCATGAAGTGATGGGACCGGATGCTATGATCTTAGCCTTCTGAATGTTGAGCTTTAAGCTAACTTTTTCACTCTCCTTTTTCATTTTCATCAAGAGGCTTTTTAATTCCTCTTCACTTTCTGCCATAAGGGTGGTGTCATCTGCATATCTGAGGTTATTGATATTTCTCCCGGCAATCTTAATTCCAGCTTGTACTTCTTCCAGCCCAGCATTTCTCATGATGCACTCTGCATAGAAGTTAAATTAGCAGGGTGACAATATACAGCCTTGACGTACTCCTTTTCCTATTTGGAACCAGTCTGTTGTTGCATGTTCAGTTCTAACTGTGGCTTCCTGACTTGCATACAGGTTTTTCAAGAGGCAGGTCAGGTGGTCTGGTATTCCCATCTCTTTCAGAATTTTCCACAGTTTATTGTGATCCACACAGTCAAAGGCTTTGGTATAGTCAATAAAGCAGAAATAGATGTTTTTCTGGAACTCTCTTGCTTTTTCGATGATCCAGCAGATGTTGACAATTTTGATCTCTGGTTCCTCTGCCTTTTCTAAAACCAGCTTGAACATCTGGAAGTTCATGGTTCACGTATTGCTAAAGCCTGACTTGGAGAATTTTGAGCATTACTTTACTAGCGTGTGAGATGAGTGCAACTGTGCAATAGTCTGAGCATTCTTTGGCATTGCCTTTCTTTGTGATTGGAATGAAAACTGACCTTTCCCAGTCCTGTGACCACTGCTGAGTTCTCCAAATTTGCTGGCATATTGAGTGCAGCACTTTCACAGCATCATCTTTTAGGATTTGAAATAGCTCAACTGGAATTCCATCACCTCCACTAGCTTTGTTCGTAGTGATGCTTCGTAAGGCCCACTTGACTTCACTTTCCAGGATGTCTGGCTCTAGGTGAGTGATCACACCATTGTGATTATCTGGGTCGTGAAGATCTTTTCTGTATAGTTCTTCTATGTATTCTTGCCACCTCTTCTTAATATCTTCTGCTTCTGTTAGGTCCATACCATTTCTGTCCTTTATTGAGCCCATCTTTGCATGAAATGTTCCCTTGGTATATTTAATTTTCTTGAAGAGATCTCAAGTCTTCCCCCATTCTATTGTTTTCCTCTATTTCTTTGCACTGATCACTGAGGAAGGCCTTCTTATCTCTCCTTGCTATTCTTTGAAACTCTGCATTCAAGTAGGAATATCTTTCCTTTTCTCCTTTGTTTTTTGCTTCTCCTCTTTTCTCAGCTATTTGTAAGGCCTACTCAGACAGTCATTTTGCTTTTTTGCAATTCTTTTTCTTGGGGATGATCTTGCTCCCTGTCTCCTATACAATGTCACAAACCTCCATCCATAGTTCATCAGGCACTCTGTCTATCAGATCTAGTCCCTTAAATCTATTTCTCACTTCCACTGTATAATCACAAGGGATTTGATTTAGGTCATACCTGAATGGTCTAGTGGTTTTCCCCACTTTCTTCAGTTTAAGTCTGAATTTGGCAATAAGGAGTTCATGATTTGTGCCACAGTCAGCTCAGAAAATATTCTGCAAAGTCATAATATTCTGAAAAAAAATTCAATAAAGGATAAGTGTTTGTAAAACCAAGAAAGAGTTATTTTTAAAAAGTGTTTGCATATTTGAACAATTACAAGCATATCTCATTTTATCTCGAAGATACTGTTTTTTATAAACTGAACATTTGCAACAATCCTTCATTGAGCAAGTTTATTGCACCATATTCCCAACAGCATTTGTTCACCTTCTATCTCTGTGCTACATTTTAGCAATTCTTATACTAGCTCAAACTTCCTTATTATTGTGTTTGTTATGTTGATTCATCATCACTGACCTTTGTTAACTCTTGGGAGATTTTGACTTGCTGAACGCTTGCAGTTTTTAGCAACAAAGTTTTCTTTTAGCTGCTGCTGCTGCTGCTAAGTCTCTTCAGTCGTGTCCAACTCTGTGCGACGCCATAGACGGCAGCCCACTTGGCTCCCCTGTCCCTGAGATTTTCCAGGCAATAACAATGGAGTGGGTTGCCATTTCCTTCTCCAATGCATGAAAGTGAAAAATGAAAGTGAAGTCACTAGTATTTTTATGTGTGTGTCTTTTTAAGGCATACATTTCCCATTTATTTTTAAGTTTTGAACATAATTGTTTTCCAAAATATTTTTGATGTCAATTACAGAACTTCTCTCCTTGAAACTGCGGTTCCTGACCCTGAAATGCTACTCTTTTCTGTGAGAATGAATGTGCCCCAAAGGTGCCTGGCACCTCATGCACTTCTCAGAAGGCTGTGCAAGTACTAATAAAGCAATCCTTGTGGGACAGAATATGCATTTGGTATGCACTTTAATTTTCATGGATATATATGAATACTCTCTCAACTTTGTCCTTTAATACTAAAGGAAAGGAAAAACCTAGACATGAGTACTAAAAAACCCGATCTTCTCCAGAAATCAAAACAAGTAAGTTGTCCTTCAGAACCAAATACGTGACTGTTAGCTGGTGACTTTTCTTTTTTCTTTCTCATTCTTTCTTTTGAAAGTGAGTCACTCAGTCCAGTCTGGCTCTTGCAACCCCATGGACTGTAGCCCACCAGGCTCTCTGTCCATGGAATTTTCCCGGCAAAAATACTAGAGTGGCTTGCCATTTCCTACTCCAAACAATGTTATTTTTAATTAAGGTATATACACTTTATTTTTAGACACATGCTTTTGCACACCTATGTACTGGGAAACTATAAAAGTTTGTGTATTTGCTTTATTGCAGTGGTCTGGAGCTTCCCTGGTGGCTCAAATGGTAAAGCATATGCCTACAATGTGGGAGACTCGAGTTCAATCCCTGGGTCGGGAAGATCTCCTGGAGAAGGAAATGGTAACCCACTCCAGTATTCTTTCCTGGAAAATCCCATGGAAAGAGGAACCTGGTAGGTTACAGTCCATGGGGTCACAGAGTCGGATACGACTGAGCGACTTCACTTTCACTTTCTGGTACCAAACTGCACCAGTTTTTTTCCAAACTGCACTATTTTAGAAGTATGCCTGTACTACATATTTTATAATTAAGACAAAGTAATATTCTTCAAAAAAAATAATAAAGCTTTCAAAAACCTAAGAAAACATCCTCTTTTCTTTCAGTTTCATACATGGGAATAATCATCTATGAAAAGTTAAGAAAACAGTAAAATATCCCACTGCTTTTGAAGTTTTATGCATATGAATTACCCAAGGATCATGATTTCTTGAATGCTGCTGCCACGGAATTTAAAAGGGCTGAGTAGTGGCTTCCCCCAAAATGTTTACAGTCTAATCCTTGAAATCTGTAAACACTAATTTACATGCCAAAAGGGACTCTGCAGATGTGATTAAGGACCTGGAGATGGGGATATTATCCTGAATTATCTGACTGGGCCCTAAATGTAATCACAAGTGTCCTTTTAAGGGGGAGGCAGGAGGAGACAGTGTGAGAAAAAGACAATAGAAACCCAGAAATAGAGACTGGAAGATGCTACATTGCAGTCTTTGAAGATGGGCTATGAGCCAAAGAATGCAGGCAGCTTCTAGAAGCTAGAAAAGGCAAGCAAACAGACTTTTCCATAGACTTCCCCAAAGGAATGTAGGCCTGCTGACACCTTGATTTCAGCCCTTTGTGATGACCAATCTAGACAGCATATTAAAAAGCAGAGACATTACTTTGCCAACAAAGGTCCGTCTAGTCAAAGCTATGGTTTTTCCAGTAGTCATGGATGGATTTGAGAGTTGGGCTATAAAGAAAGCTGAGCACTAAAGAATTGATGCTTTTGAACTGTGGTGTTGGACAAGTCTCTTGAGAGTCCCTTGGACTACAAGGAGATCCAACTAATCCATCCTAAAGGAAATCAGTCCTGAATATTCATTGGAAGGACTGATGCTGAAGCTTAGACTCCAACACTTTGGGCACCTGATGTGAAGAAATGACTCACTTGAAAAGACCCTGATGCTGAGAAAGATTGAAGGCAGGAGGAGGAGGGGACAACAGAGGATGAGATGGTTGAATGGCATCACTGACTCAATGGACATGAGTTTGAGTAAACTCCAGGAGTTGGTGATGGACAGGGAAGTCTGGCATGCTGCAGTCGATGGGGTCGCAAACATCCAGACATGACTGAGTGACTAAACAACGAATGATTTCAGACTCATATTCTTTGAAGCCATTGCTGCTGCTGCTAAGTCACGTCAGTTGTGTCCAACTCTGTGCGACCCCATAGACGGCAGCCCACCA
This sequence comes from Antilocapra americana, assembly GCA_007570785.1. Taxonomy (NCBI): domain Eukaryota; kingdom Metazoa; phylum Chordata; class Mammalia; order Artiodactyla; family Antilocapridae; genus Antilocapra; species Antilocapra americana. The sequence goes on from ML664177.1 coordinate 44,092,600, forward strand.
GGCTCCTCCGTCCCTGGGATTCTCCAGGCAAGAACACTGGAGTGGGTTGCCATTTCCTTCTCCAATGCATGAAAATGAAAAGTGAAAGTGAGGTCACTCAGTCATGTTCGACTCTTAGTGACCCCATGGACTGCAGCCTACCAGGCTCCTCTGTCCACGGGATTTTCCAGGCAAGAGTACTGGAGTGGGTCGCCAGTGCCTCTTCCATTAAGCCACTAATCTGCAGTAATTTATGACAGCAGAAATAGGAAATTTATACAAATCATAATTTCAACTTCTTAAAAAAATTTTTTCATTATATTTATTTTAGCTGTGCTGGGTCTTTGTTGCTGCACAGGCTTTTCTCTAATTGTGGTGCATGGACTTCTGATCTCAGTGGCTTCTGTTGTTGCAGGCTCTGGAACAGAGGCTTTAAAGTTGTGGCACATGGGCTTAGTTGCTGCCTGTGCGATCTACCCAGCCCAGGGACTGAAACCGTGTCTCCTGCCTTGGCAAACAGATTTTTCACCACTGAGCCACCAGGGAAGCCCAATTTCAATTTCTGCTAAAAGGAACATATATGCTTATTAGAAGTGTTGTTTGTAACAGTAAAAATACAGTAATAACTAAAACTCCAAAAAGAAAATTTAAAAGTATGTGTGTTAGTTGCTCAGCTGTGTCTGACTCTTTGTGACCTCTCGGACTGTGGCCGGCCAGGCTCCTCAGTCCATGAAATTCTCCAGCCAAGAATACTGGAGTGGGTAGCCATTCCCTTAGGCACAACCATTGAGAACTATTATAGAAAAATTTAATTATGCGGAACACATGAGGATATATTGACTTACAAAAAAGCAGGTTACAATACTATGTAATTTAAAAAATATATTTGTGTACGTATTTTGTTTACTATAGGCTCAATTTTATCTCCCCAAAATTCTTGTTATTCTTATTCTCTAACCTTCAATGTGACTATAGTTGGTGACAAGATTTTTAGGAGGTAATTAAGGTTAACTGAGCTCTGGGACTCAGTTTGAACTGTGGTTTGGAGAAGACTCTTGAGAATCCCTTGGACTGCAAGGAGATCCAACCAATCCATCCTAAAGGAAATCAGTCCTGGATGTTCATTGGAAGGACTGATGCTGAAGGTGAAACTCCAATACTTTGGCCACCTGATGCGAAGAACTGACTCATTGGAAAAGACCCTGATGCTGGGAAAGATTGAAGGCAAGAGAAGGGGATGACAGAGGATGAGATGGTTGGATGGCATCACCGACTCGATGAACATGAGTTTGAGCAAGCTCCAGGAGTTGGTGATGGATAGGGAAGCCTGGCATGCTGTAGTCCATGGGGTTGCAAAGAGTCAAGACACGACTGAACAAATGAACTGAATTGAGGTCATAAGGGGTCTTCCCTGGTGGCTCATTCAATGAAGAATCTGCCTGCAATGCAGGAGACCTTGTTGGGGCTTCCCAGGTAGCACTAATGGTAAGGAACCCACCTGCCAATGCAAGAGATTTAAGAGACACAGGTCCAAAGGTTGGGAAAATCCCCTGGAGGAGCCCCTGGCAACCCACTCCAGTATTCTTGCCTGGAGAATCCCATGGACAGAGAAGCCTGGCAGTACATAGGGCTGCAAAGAGTCAGACATGACTGAAGCGACTTAGCACACACACACACGAGGTCGTAAGAACAGGGTCCTCATGGTAGGATTGGCACCCTTCCAAGGACAACTGAAAGCTTGCTCACTGGTGCTCTCAACGTCTAACCATCATGTGAGAACATAGTGAGTAGGAGCCATGGAAGAGATCTCTCACCCCATCAGAAACAAAGCAAGCACCATGATCTGGGTCTTCTAGCCTCTAGAACTACGAGAAAATAAACTTAAGCCACCCATCTATGGAATTTTGCCATGGCAACACAAACTCTCACTAAGAATTTAGTATTTTAGTATTAAGAAGCAGAGCATAGCTTTAAGGAATACCTAAAATAGGAAAAAAGCTTTGGGACAGTAATGGAGGCTGGAAGAGTTCGGAGGTGGCAAGTAGAAATATGGATATTACAGGTGACTCTGCTAAGATTTCAAACGCAAATGAGGAATGTGTTATCAGGAACTGGAGAAAAGATGACCCTTGTTATAACATGGCAGGACACATGCTTTATGGAATTTAGAACTTGCAGGTAATGAAACTGGCTGTTTAGATGGGGAGTCTAAGCAAAGTATCGAAGGAGTGGCTTGGTTCCTTACTTAATAGGAAAATGCAAAATGAGATAATGAATTGAAGAAGAAATTGATAAGCAAAAAGGAACCAGAACCTAAAGATTTAGAAAATTCTCAGCCTATCCATATTACAAAAAATTAGACAACATGTTCTGAAGAGGACCTCAGGGGTGTGGCTGAACCATAACTCCATAAAAAGATTATGGGATTATAAGAACAGAAACATTGCCACTTTGAACTGTCAGGGACAGAGACAGGACAAAATGAAGGAAGGCTGACTTCTTGGATTTGAGAGAACTTGAGACCTGTTTTCCTGTGAACATCAAGTATTCTTAAGAAGAGGGAAAACTAAACGTGAGGGCCATTCAGAGGCAACCCCCCACATAGAGCTGTGGGGTGATACTGCCATGCCAGTAGGGCTGGAAGGCAGAGTATCACCAAAAAGGACTAATGTCAACCCTTAAGATCTAATGGAATTGACCTTGCTAAGCTTTGGACTTCCTTGGGACCTATCACTCTTGTTTTTCCTCCTGATTTCTCTCTTTAGAATGTCTATTCTATCCTTGTCCTGTCATTGTATTTTGGAAACACTTGTCAGGTTTCACATGTTCAGAGCCAGAGAACTTTGCCTCGTAAAGAATTATACCTGGGGACTTCCCTGGTGGTCCAGTGGTTAAGAATCTGCCTTGCAGTGCAGGAAACAGGGGTCGACCCTTGGTCAGGGAACTAAGATCCTACATGCTGCAGAGCTACTGAGCCTGCAGGCCACAACTAGAGAATTCGTGTTCACGCGCTGCAGTGAAGATCTCATGTGCCACAACTAAGACCCAACGCAGCCAAATAAATAAAATTTTAAAATTGTACTTGGAATCTCACGTGTCTAATTTAGATGGTATCTTTAAAAATATTTATTTAGCTATGTTGGGTCTCAGTTGTGACACATGGGCTTACTTGCCCCATGGCATATGGTACCTTAGTTCCCCAAGCAGGGATTGAACCCACATATACTGCACTGGAAGGCAGGTTCTTAACCACTGGACCACCAGAGAAGCCCCAAGAGGATATTTTAACGAGACTTTGTACTTTAGAGTTGATGCTGGAATGAATTGGGCCTGTTGTGATGACATGTATGTATTTTGTGTGAGAAAGACATGAATTTGGGGGAGGGGGCCGGGGCAGAATGCTATGGACTGATTGTGTCCTCTCAAAATTCACATGCTGAAGCCCTACCTCCAACCTATTTGAGGACAAGGCTTTTAGGAGGTTATTAATGTTAAATGAGGTTGTAAGAGTGGATTTCTCCTAAGACTGGTGGCCATAAGACAAGGAAGAGAGAATGATCTTTCTCCACACACATCCACCTAGGAAAACCTTTGTGAGCACACTGTAAGAAGGCAGCTGTCTGCAAGCAAGGGAGACAGCCCTCACCAGAACCAGACCTTGCTAAGACACTGTGAAAAACCATGAGAAAATTCTGTTGTGTAATTCAATGGTATTTTGTTATTACAGCCCAGGCAGATTGAGTTTATAATTAGAAAAATAAATATCTTTTCAGCAATAGCAACAATTTTGAAAAGCTATAATATGTAAATTTTATTTAAAAAGTTGCAAACAAAGAAATACACTTGGCTTTGTCTATATTCAGAGTCCTACAGTTCTTTTAAAGTACGGTGTTATAACGCTTTGTAGAATGAGCTCTTATAGTACCTGATGCCTGGTAACACTGATATTTATCACTTAACAACCCCCTTACACTCCTGATGTTATGACTGAGTAGATAGAATATAAAATGACAAGTAAATTTTTATAATGACTACATTAATGATAATAAAAACATATGCCTTAAAGTCCTCAAAAATAAGATAGCTACATTTGATTACCTAAAGTAATCGATTGAAATTAGTCTTAGATAATTAGGATGCCCATAAACCTAATTTTCCTGGGACAGTCCTGATTTATGTCCTGGTATAATTGCTAGCAGTGCCTTCTTTCGCTTTTTAAAAAGTCTTTGCAAACTATAGTTAAGACTGTGTATAATCAATTACAGAATAATTACATGTTTAAAATTTTAAGAATTTAGTGTTCAGTCTGAGACAGGGAATACCAACTGTCACTAAAATCTGGAAAATATGGTTGTCACATTATATAATATTCAATCACTTAAATAAATTTTCTTCTCCAGGAGTCAAAGTAATCTTGTAAATGAAATAAGTACTAAGATGAACCAGGTACCAAAACATTTTTAGACTTTGAAACCACTCAAGAATTCAGATTTTTAATTTATTCAAGCAGTGTTAAGATTATTCAAAAGAAAATGTCAATACACCTACAACTGGATCACATCATGTTTCAAAAATATGGAAATAAATGACTGTGAGCTTATCAACCTGAATATTCTAGAAGATGTATGTTGCAGTCAATGTTCTAGATGGGATAACAACTTCTAAGTCTTTCCTTTAACATTATAAAATAACATTAAAAAATGAACCAACAACTTCAATTTTAGGATTGAGGTCACTAAAATCAGAGTGGTCATCTAAAATTTGTATCCTACCCATCAACTGAACATAATAATATGCTGACTCATGGTGCTGGCTTTTCTTTATTATAGAAATAGGTCATTTTTAAGAGTTATCAAAGCTATATTTAAAGAGGAAAGCACATCGGGAATGTGAAAAAAAAAATCTTTTCTTCCTAGAAATGTCTAGGCAAGTGGCAAAGAAACAAGGGGAAAAAAAAGTCAGATTATTAAATTCAGATTAGCCACATGAGATCAGCTTTCCACATCTGCAAAACACAACACCTGTAATATCTCTACTCAATGTTATTAAGAACGAAAACAGGGTCACATATAACTATAGAACACCGCTGAATTTAGAAGAACTCTTTCAGAGAATCATATTTGTTAAGTAGTTTCAAGTAATATAGACTTAATTTGTTCATTCACCATTCACTTTATATATAGACCTAATTCATTCATACCATAGTGTGTTTATACTCTAAAGTAAGAGGCAACTACTTGTAAACATTCCATCTCTCATAGCATCAATACAAATGTAACTTTGAGACTAGTCTTTGGATTCCTGTTCTTCCTCTGAGTCCCGCGATCGCTTCCGGGAATTCAATAAACCTTCTGTTGGCAACGAATATGAAGTAGCAACAACAGCATCTCTAAATCCCTGAGGCTGCAAGATGAAAAAGTATTATAAGTATGCTTTAAGAACATCTAAAATAACAACTGGTCTTCCAAATACTTTAAAGTAACAAGAGAGCTACTTTATTCTTGGGATAGAAGTTATCAACCACTGTGAATGAAGAGGATAAACCTCAAAGATGGGTGTCCAAGCCAGGACTATACTATTTTTATCTAGAGTCTCTTATGTATTTACTTATACATACACGTGCAGAAATAATAGTGCATTATAAAAATAATCTCTAAAGGTTGATCCTAACAAAAGTTACGGTGGCTTTACCGGAAGAAGTGAAAGGAAGTATTTCACATGCCACAAGGCATGGCGGAAAAATAATCTTTAATATCCTGACATTACCCAGGACATGGAACACACTATCCTACAAATACGTATTTCCTCTGTTCTTAAGAATAAATTTCAGTTCAATTGTGACTAGAGTATTCTTTATATATACTACTATTTTGGGGATAATGTTCTAAACATCAAAAATCTGTCCTCAAATATGTTCACTGCCTATAGAAGTTAACAGAAGCAATTTGTAAATGCTTTCTTCAAATAATTACTGCCCATTAACACCAAAACCCCACTCTAATCAAGTAATACTGACTGTGATCTGAAATGGTACTGTAGATTCCTTCTGGCTTGGTGATTTGTACAGTGTCGCCAACCTGCTTAGAGAAAAATAAATATACACAAACATATGATCTTCATTAATTAGTTCAGATGACTGAGTTCATAACTTATAGTTTTTCATTATAATTCTATTATTTTGTTGCCTAAGGACACACAAAGTAAAGAAATATAAAAAAAACACTTCCTTAAAACAATAACTATATATATAGCTATATATATAAGTAATAACTATTACATATAATAACAATAGAATTGTTTGCATAACTGAAATTTTAAAACAACCTAAAAAGACAATGACTAATTCAAATAAATCATTTTATGCACAAGATACTATTTACACTTAAAATAAGGTGGAAGAAAATATTTAATGAGATACGAAAATATTAATAATATATAAAATATAAGTTATCCTGTATGATCCCACATTTACGTGTAAGCTTGCATACATATGTTATATAGAGAAATTACTAGAAGACTACAACCACAAAGTTAGGTTGCTATTATAAGGTAAAGGTTATTTTTTTGTTTGATTATCTATATCTTTCAAACTTTCTACAGTAATTGTGTATTTTTTATGTATGATAAGCATTAAGACAATTTATTGGTATACAACTGAGGAACACATACTCATTATACTAATACAAACAATCTAGGAAAACACCTTTCAAAATGAGTACGTTCAGAAGAATCATTGTCATAACAGGTTCAGAAGAATCATTGTCATAACAGGACAAGGTCTGTTTAGGTACAATTTTATAGTATACTCTAAAACTGAAAGCTCAAAGTAGTTGAGAAATAAAATTCTAAACTCTTATTAACTATACTCAAATACCATAACAGCAACAAATATAGCTGACCCTTGAACAGTGCAGGGTTAGGTATACCAACCCCTCTGCAATCAAAAACCTGAACGTGTATGCATGCTAAGTTGCTTCAGTGGTGTCCAACTCTTTGTGACCCTATGGACCATAGCCTGCCAGGCTCCTCTGTCCATGGGGTTCTCCAGGGAAGTATACTAGAGTAGGTTGCCATGCCCCCCTCTAGAGGATCTTCCCAACCCAGGGATCAAACCCTCATCCCTTATGTCTCCTGCTTTGGCAGGTGGATTCTTTACCACTAGTGCCACCTGGGAAACTCCCAAAATCCAAATACTCAGTTTTAAAAACAAAGGAATTGATTGAGTTATCCAAGAGCAGGAAGGTGAGAGAGACTTAGGACTCAACCCCAGTTCTTTTAATTCCACATATTGAGATCTCGCTGGCTTCCCTTGTAGCTCAGTTGCTAAAGAATTGGCCTGCAAAGCAGGAGACCCAGGTTCCATCAGGAAAATCCCCTGGAGAAGGAAATGGCAACTCACTCCAGTATTCCTGCCTGGAGAATTCCATGGACCGAGGAGCCTGGCAGGCTACAGTCCATGGGATCACAAAAGTCGGACACAACTTAGCGACTAAACCACCACCACCACCAAAATGAAAATACAAAGACTATTATTTATTGAAAAAAATTCATCTATATGTGGACTTACAAAATTCAAACTCCTGTTCATGGGTCAACTTCACAAGCAGAAACTTTTAAAGTGGCTTTTAAAAATTACTTTAGAACTGATATAACTTATTCACAAAAGCTAAAGGTAGAAGCTACAGCTCAAGTGTCTGACAGATAACAAAATGTGGTACATACATACCACGGAATATTAGTCTTAAAAAGGAAAGAAATTCTAACATTTGCTGCAATGAACCTTGAGGACATTACACTAAGTCAAATAAAGCCAGTCACAATAGGAACAATATTGTATGCTTCCCCTTTTATTCATGAGCGCTTAGCTTACTCAAATTCACAGAGACAGAAGGTAGCATGGTGGTTGCCAGAGGCTGGTGTTGGGGGAGAATGGGTAATTACTATTTAATAGGCATGGAGTTTCAGTATGGAAAGATGAAAAAGTTCTGGAGATGGATGGTAGTAATAACTGTACAATAATATGAATGTACTTCATGCCACTGAATTGTACACTTATATGGTGAAAATGGTAAATTTTGTTATGAATATTTTAACAATGTTTAAAAACTGATACAACCATACACAATGAAGATTCTAAGTTAAGAGAAAAATCACAGACTCTCTTAAAAGATTATTTGTTTATGTATAATATAATGTTGATTTGTTTTCAAAGATAATTTAAGATGGCCATTTTTGTTTATGATCTGTTACTCTCTCAGTTTGGAAACTGCCCTGCCACTGAAGCATAATTCAAAAAAGAAGCAATCAGAGACCATCATCCACTCACTAGCTTTTAGGTTTGTTCTTTCAGGATGAAAACAGAAGAATTCAAAATGTCATCTTTGTAATTGCAACTGCATGCATAAATAACTGCAGTAATATGTAACATAAGAATAGTTGTGTTAGGGAGTGAAATCATCAACTTTTACAATACTTTAGGGTTGACTGTCTATCTTTAATGCAAAATGAAACAGGAAAAATAGAGGCACCTCCTTAAAATTAAAAAGGCACACATTTTGATCCAATAAAACAAAAATTAGCTAACCTTCTGAAAAATGAGTATCTAAACCACCTCATATCACCATATGTCCAAAAAGGTACCCAGTACATCCGACTTTCCTAAGAAAATTATTAAAAAGGAAATAAGCTTTTTAAGAAGCATTTACAAGTTTATTAAGAATCCTAAAGTCAAATGGACATTACGTATTCAGGTGGAAAAACCTTCCTTGAATTTCTAGGTAAAAACCAAATTTTGTATTTCATGTCTGCATCTCAAGATATCCTTTTAAACAACAAACTAAACTGAAGAATCACTTGGCTCATGGCCCCAGCTGAGATGAAGCTTAACATATGGCTGAACTACATAGTTTAGGTCAGAAAGAAACAAGACAGAAGCACAATTTGTGCTCTAAAGCTGAGACACACATGAAACACTGTGTGGGGGTGTTGATATATTACTCCACTCTACCACCAGATCTTCTTGGCAAAGAGTGGTATAATTCTGAACAATCTTGGCCTCGTATTATCATGAATATGCAAATTGGAGGAAAACCCACACAATATACAGGACAGAGACAAAAGTATTTCTTTTAATAACTGTTGAAATGTTATTATGTTACTAGTCGAAGGGTAAAAATCCTGGTGAAGAACAGGGACTAGGGCATGAGATGGGACACTGAACTTCAATCTCAACATAAATCTGGCTAGTCAAGGTTTTCATTTTTCTGCTCAGACTAGAAGTGTTCATTTTTATAACTATTTTCCCCCAGCATGAATTTCTATTTCCGTCCTTTCAAGACACACTAAATTTTAAAGCGCATACAAGATTTCATGCAACTTTAATAACTTAAAGATATCTAATTTCAAACAATGAAGAATAAAACAATGTTGATATGGGAGACAACAAAAGGAACGCAGATGTATAGAAGAGACTTGTGGACTTTGTGGATGAGGGTAAGGGTGGGATGAGATGGGAGAAGGGCATTGAAGCAGGTTAATTGTCATGTGTCTAATCAATCGCCAGCCCAGGATTGATGCTCGGGACTGGTGCAGCGAGATTTCCCGGGGGGAAGGGAGGAGGGAGGGGGGACCCGGAGGGGAAGCATATGTAAACCCATGGTGATATCATGACAATGTATGGCAAAAACAATAATAAAAAAAAAATTAAAAAAAAAAAAAAACAATGTTGATATTATTAAATAAAGTCAACTTCTGATATTAATAAAGTATGCATACTACTTACCATATACCCACAGCCTAGGAAAAAAAAGTTTGGAAAAAAAAGGTTTTTACCTCAAAAGAAGGATAAGATATACCTTCAGATTCACTAGCAGTCAATGCAGTAATATAATTACTTACAAGAAACAGCAATTATAGGAGAAAAAGAATGGACTCTTATAAAGCCAGCTATCAAATGTGGATGTTGTACTTACGTCATAGAGTTATTTGTAAAATAAAACGAAATTTTATGTATACATACACACAGAGCACTTAGCACAATAAAAAAGTTAATATTCAAAAAATGGTAGCTGCTATTTACTATGTTTTCATCCTCCTGGACTCACAGACTTAGACAACAAATGAGTGGTTACCAGTGGGGAGGAGGAGAATGGCGGTATAGGAGTAGGGGATTAAGAGGTACAAACTATTATGTATAAAATAAGCTATAAGGATATACTGTACAATAAATATAGCCAATACTTTAAACAGAGCATTAAAAATTTTGAATCATTATATTGTATACCTGTAACATATAATATATCAACTATAGTTAAATTTGGTTAAAAAGTTATTGAATGGGTTATATGCAATGTTGAATATACGGTGCACAGTTAAATACCAAGCACAAGCAAGCACTCATTAAAATAGTATGAGATATAGGAAAAACATTCATAGAGCAGTCAACGTTCTACACCACTAATTTCTTGGGAAGGATCAGTAAGAAGCTGAAGTCATAAAATGGTTAACTCTGAAGGAAGTAAGCATGATTTTCCGACCAACACTAACTTCTAGGATTTGACAAAGGGTAACTTCTCCTTGTGATGAGTGCATAAACAGATGAGAGAAACAAAGAAAAAGATGAAAGAAGCATCTTTCTTTACTCTTATTTTTCTTGCTTCTTAGATGTATTCTGTTATTGAGTATTTAATACTAGAATAGTAGAAGAAGACCACTATGGTACATTTGCTCAAGGAGAATTTCTAAAAACATTTAAATAGTGAGATGTGCTTTACAGAAAACCTCAATCTGGAAAAATATAAAAAATACTTTCAAAAGACTCTCATCTGGAGAACTGTTGCCAAATCTTTACAATAGGGTTTGTTGCTGAGAAAAGAACTGCTTTTGTGAATTCAGTATACAATGACTTATTTATAGAATTGGGAGGATGGGAGTCGATGGTAAAGCACTATGCATTAAGAGGGGTAAAGAGTTACCAGAAGTCTTTGGAATGGCCATCTTTAAAAGCAACACAAACTGTACGAACTAGTCACAAAAGATGTACAGAAATGTATCAGTTCTGCTGTGAGTTCAGGGTCAGTAAGACCTAACTTGGTCAGGCTTGATTTTTTTCCCTTTGTACAAGAATGAAGAAATGTGGATGAAGAAACAGTTTATCTGACCAAACTCAGTATGTGTTAGAGAAATCCTCTTTTTTCTTTGTCCACATGCTGTCTCAATTTCCCCATTTTATTGGAGCATTCCCAAACCAAGTTCTCGGTTATACCAATTAATTTCAAAGCAGAGAGGCTGGCATAAGTCTGACATTTCTAGACTCCATAGCTTTCAATTGCCTATTTTGAAGAAAATGAAAAGTGGTTTGTTCACTTGCTTAGCAGCTTTAAAAACAAACACAAAGGTTTCATGCTGCCATAGTTTTATTTTCAAGAACAATACTTGTGAAAGGCAAGTAAGTAACTGGATAACAAAAGTAGGGTAGGGAAATATAAAAGAAAACAAAAATAGACACAATTTCATACAAGAAATATATTAAGAAACTAACAAAAATCATCCTGTTTTCCACATAAATTAAAGTCCTAAAGCTAACCTCAAAAGTTTTCCTTTTGTCCTGGTTTACTCTTCTTTCAATCCGTTCCAGGAACACAGAGTACTCGCCTCCCTCTGCATGGTTAATAAATGGTACTTGATTTCAAAGAGCTTTAGAAGGTGGCATTCTCTGGCCACCTACTCATTTCAGGTGCACCCCGTCATTTAAATATTCCAAAGAACTTCCTATGTAGCTAACTGTGCAGTATAACAACATGTTTTCATGCCTGTTCTAGGTGATGAAGGCAACAGAAGCTTTAGTTCACGGGGCACTGCAGATCTCACCCAGCTCTAAGGAACTGATAAACATTCAGTGTAATTTCCCCAACATTTAGAATTATTAGCCTGTTTCTATACTGACCTTTGCTTTTGGTCCCAGTGAAAGATAAGCCGTATTGTAGCAGCGTGACCCCAACTTTCCCCTGAGGGAGAAAGAACAGGATAACTGCCTAGACTGTAAGTCTCTCAGAACGCCTCTGACCAAAAACAGCTTTACTTTACTCAATTTAACATAACGAAAGTATATTTGGTTTCAAAAACCCAGGTACATGGCTAATATCCTGAAATTAACAGATTTTTACCTATCTGTGGAAATACTGCAGAGCATTATCACTACCCTCTACCTGCTTTCAGAAAATGTTCTTGACTCAATTTGTTTGTCAATCTTCCTTATCAACAGGCTTATTGATGTACTTTGACCACCAGAAGAAAACCAAAAACTGACAGAATATTCTTAAAGATTTTTGTAGAAATAAATCTTGAAGCACTGTGTCCTAATAAAACCATGAGTAAGGTTAGAAACAGAGTCATAACCTTATTCGTCATAGTGTGATTTGTATTTAAATGGATTCACTGCTTCTCCTGCTTAACAGTGTGTGATTTCTGAGAACAAGAATCATCTCATGAATATTTATACACTACGGACCCGACACAAGAGTTGCCAGAGAGTAGCTGCTCAATAAACGTTAAACAACTGGAAAGATGGGTCAGTATCTCAGGGCACTATGTTCCAAGCTAAGATTTATCAGCAAATAAGAGAGAGTCTTCTCTGCTTTCACGGAACTTACAATACTCAACAAGCATCAAATCAAAGAGGTAGGAAAAAATGTATTTAACTACAAATGTTGGATTAATTGCCTACCCAGTGCAGGAACCAGCAAGGCCTGATTTCTATCAAACTTTGTTGTCATCTGATTGGTTAAAATCACCTACAAAAGCAAAATGTGAGAAAATTAGGTGAGTCTCCCCGCAAAATTACAAGGTCTAAAGACACCATGTGTAAAAACTTAATAACTAGGAGCATTGGAAACAAGGGAATCTGTATTCTTTACCACTACTGCCTCTCTAAAATATATTTATTCAAAGGAATATAAAATCCTTAATGAATCTCTGGCAGTCCAGTAGTTAAAGACTCCGTGCTTTCAATGCAGGGGCCACAGGTTTGATCCTTGCTGGGGGAACTAAGATCCCACATGCTGTGTGGTATGGCCAAATTAAAAAATAAAATCCTTAATAAAATTAACTCTGTTTATAGTGCTGGGGAGAGACAATATTAACATTTATGATTTTACAGGGAAAAAAAAGAAACTGAGGCAAAGAATGAGAAGAGACCTAAAATCATATAGAGAGCACAGTATAATTAAAAGAACTAGGAAAAAATAAAATCCAGTAACAGATCAAATGACCCCAAATTATAACTATACTAGACTGCTCAGATAATAGAGATACAGGTATTTTCTTACTCACAGATGGCTTCAAGGCTAACGATATTGCTAATTCTTTTACACAGAATGGCCTACAGAAAACATAATATATTTAGAAAGATAGCAATTTTATTTTTTTGTTTATTTATTTTTTGGCTGCATCATGTGGTATGTAGGATCTTAGTTCCTCAACAAGGAATCAAGTCTGTGCCCCCTGCAGTGGAATCTCAATTCTTAACCAACAGACCACCAGGGAAGACCCACAAGATAGCAATTTGAAAGCAGAGACAAAAAGTATTTAAGGCTAACTGAACACAGTAAAAGTCAAGATTATCTGGCACCCTCTCATCCAAAATTATCCAGAAACAGTGATTTTAAATACTGTTCCAATATAGATCTTCTCTCCAGAAATAAGACAGATACTACTATAAGCTGAAACTGGTAAAGAACTTCTAAAAAAGCAATGAGAAAAGATACTTACTCTAAAAAATTCACCAATTTTTTAAGAAAACTGAGAAGGAAAAGGCTATTTGGCTGTTCCCACCATACTGATCAATACCCTAAAATTTTTATCTACCCAGGAGAAATCTGTGATCGAGACCTCAGTCAGGCACAAACCGGGTGACAGCACCTTCCTCTAGTCTCTCTCCTCTGAACGCCATGGTGGTCTTCCCGTGTGTTACCTTACTCCAGGTATTTTAGAACAAGCTAAGTAGGGATTTTAATTGGTAATTAACTGACACATATGTCTAACTGGCATCCACAACACAGTGAATAATACTCTTTACATACTACCAAGTGTTTAATCTTTAGCAAGTGGGATATTTACTTATACCAACACCTTTTGATTAAAGATGCACTATTCAATTCTGCAGCCACTAGGGACTTCCCTGGTGGCCCAGTTGTTAAGAATCTGCCTTGCAATGCTGAGGATGTAAGTTCAACCCCTGGTTGGGGAACTAAGATCCTAGATGCCTCAGAGCAACTAGGCCCACACGCCACAATGAAAGATCCCACAATGAAGATCCTGTGTGCTGCAATTAAGACCCAACAATGAACCCTAACACAGCCAAGTGAATAAAGAACTTTAAAAAAAAAAAAAAAATTCTGCAGCCATTAGCCACATATAGCTTTTAAAAGCTAAATTAATTAAAACTAGAAATTCAGTTCTTCCACAGCATTAGCCACATTTGAAGTGTTCAACAACCATGCAACTATTATATCAGACTGAGCATTTTTATCTTTATAGAAAGTTCTATCAGACAACATTGCTTTACAGACTATTACACATCTTACACATTATCCACTACATACCTTGAGGCAAATGTAAATAGATATACTGGCTTACCAGTTGTTCAACATTGCAAAATCAGAATTTGCATCACTAGAAAATATTTATAAAATTAATAATCCTTCTGCAAAAGTGTTGGGTTTACCATGATATAAATGAAAGCTTTGTGTAATTACTCCAAGCTCTTAAAGAATGAGTCCTGGGACCTCCCTGGTGGACTGGAGGGCAGGATTCTGGGCTTTCCTGCAAACAGTGAAGGATGGTGCCAAAAAAAGAAAAAAATGCATCTTCAAGTAGTGAAGTAATAATCACTTTGAAATTATATACTTCAGTGCTTTAAGAATACTTCTGCTGTCCAAATGTCCTTAAATGAACGAACAGATAAACAAAATGTGATATACAAATAAAATGCAAAATTATTCAGTCATAAAAAGCATACTGATACATGCTACAGCATGAACCTTGAAAATATTATGCTAAGTGAAAGAAGCCAGGCATAAAAGACCACATATTGTATGAATTTATATAAAATATCCAAAGAAGACAAATCCATAGAGACAGAAAGCAGACTAGTGGTTGTTAGTGGCTACAGGGAGGGTGCAATGGGGAATGATGGTGAACGGGTATGAAAGTAGTTCTTTCTGGGGTAATGGAAATGTTCTAAAATTAGATAGCTTATGATGGTTGCACAGTTCTGAATATACCAAAATGCACTGAGCTACACTTTTTAAAAGGGTGAATTTTATGGTATATTAATTATATCTAATAGGGCTGTTAAAATTTTTTCTGCTAATAAATAAATGCTTCTCTAAAAGGTGAATTATACCTCAAGAAAAAAGTCTACATTCTATTTTAGCCACACACACAAAAGGTATAACTGGAATCTAATCAGGAGGAAACATCACAGAAACCCAAACTGCAGAGCTATTCTCTAAAAGTACTCACTTGTATTCTTAAAACATAGCAACGGCACAAAAGTAAAGAAAGACAACTAAAGAGATATGACAAGGTAAAAGCAATACGTGATTCCAGCTGGCAAAATGAACTGGGGAAAAAATTGCTAAGAAGGACATCATTGGGATAAGTCACAGAACTAAAATATGGATTAAATATTAAAATGCAGTACAATATTAAATGTCCTAAATTTGATAACCATACTCTGGATACCATATGAAACTATTCTCATTCTCAAGAAATATACACTTAAGTATTATTAGACAAATGGATATGATGTGTGCAATTCTTTTTAAACAGTTCAGAAAAATATACACATAAACTCTGTGTGTGTGTGTTTGTACAGAAAGAGAGTGAGGAGAGAGAATAAGAATGAAAAAGCAAATCTTGAGAAATGTTATATGGGAATTCTTTATACTATCCAAATCAGCAAAATTTTATCTTTTCTCCATTTAACTATAAACAACAACAAAAAGAATTCCCATTCATTGATGTACAGAACATACTTTGGAATACACTTTCTGAGAGCAATTTGCTAATACATAACAAAAGGTTTAAAAATAGAGATATCCCTTTGGGTTAATATTTTCAGAAGTAATTGGACACATGGACAAAGAAGCATATATAAGGTTGTTGACTCTAAACAACGGGTGACATTTCATGTTGTTTAGACTACTCTTTTTTTTGTGGTGGTGGCAGCGGGGAGCTGCACGTCACAGCTGGCGGCACCTCAGTAACTTGATCAAGGACTGAACCTGGGCCACGGCAATGAAAGCCTGGAATCCTAGCCACTAAGAAACCAGGGAACTCCCTAGATTACTTTTTTAATCAGAAAAGATGAAGCTCTTTCTGTTAAAAAAGAAAAACAAAAACCTAAGGAACTGTACAACCCATTATCCTTGAGTGCCCCCTACTGGGGACTCTTCACTGCCACTAACACAATGCTAAATCAAACCAGGCTTCCCAGGTAGCTCAAGGGGGAAGAATCCACCTGCCAGTGCAGGAGACTGGTTTGATCCCTGGGTTGGAAAGATCCCCTGGAGGTGGAAATGGCAACCCACTCCAGTATTCCTGCCTAAAAAAAATCCCTTGGAAAGAGGAGCCTGCCTGGTATGCTACAGTTTACGGGGTCACAAAGAGTTGGACACAACTGAACATGCAAGAAATTACAAGTTAACGACAAGAAATAATTCAAGACAGGACACTACGTTTTCAGCATATGCAAAGCAAAAAAAAATTAAGGACCCAAACGAAAAAATGTATGCTTTGAAGTGATTTTTTGAGGAGTTATTTACAACTTTGTGCTAAGGATTCTTGAGGTACAGACAAGAAAATCAAGGTAAGTAGTCTGACCTCCCATCTCCCCCTAGACAAGTGTGAATGTGTGTCAGTGGTGGGATGAGGCTGCAGAGAGGAGTGCAAACAGGCAGTTAAAAAAAAAAGTTTTTACCTCACTCCTTTTTTTATCTCTTTACTTCTGAGCTTATCCTTACCTTTTCCCTCACATTACATATCTGGAAGACAGCTCTACCTCTAAATATCTAGGTTGTTACACAATTTTTCTACCCATCCAAGTATGTGATTCTATATTATATATTAATCAAAGACTCAAGGATAAAAGAAAAATGGCGATGCTGGAAGAGCTTACCTGAGAAAAATCCAGTATATTACAAAAAAAAATGTAATTATCAAAGGTGGCATTTCTTTTTCAAACAATGTTCATTTTTATAATTTAGCATCTAGATTATGCTTTTTTACTTTCCAGGAAAACTGATACAGAACACTGTGACTAGATGTAATTTGTTTTACAGAAATCAAACTGAAACAAAACGACATTCACAATTGTGTACTGGGGCTCCCCTGGTGGTCCAGTGATTAAGAATCCACCTGCCAATACAGGGGACACGCATTCAATCCCTGGTTTGGGAAGATTCCACATGCTATATGGTAAGTAAGCCACAACTACTGAAGCCCATGCACTTAGAGCCTGTGCTCTGCAACAAGAGAAACCGCCACAATGACAAGCCCTCACACTACAACGAAAAGTACCCCTGCTTGCTGCAACTAGAAAAAGCCTGAGTGCAGCCACAAAGACAGCCAAAAAAATAAATAAATCTAAAAAAAAAAAAAAAAGAACTATATGTCCATATTATTTGCTTTCAGTCAGACAAATTTTATATTTTGCTATTTCTAGACTTTAACATTTAATTTTTGTTTATTTTAGTCATATTGCACAACATGCAGGATCTTAAGTTCCCTGACCAGGGATCAAACCTGTGTCTCCTGCACCAGAAAAGTAGAATCCTAACCAATGAACCACCAGGGAATTCCCTACATTTGAACATTTTATATAATCGTGACTTTATAATAAAACACCCTTTACTAATAATACTTACAGCTAATCTGTGGTTGTTTGCAAGGCTGATCATTTGCTGGGCTAGGCCATTTAATAATCGAGTACGAAGGGACAAGTCATCTAGGTCATGACGAAAAGGAAAAGCAATACCATCCACTATCACTAATCGAACCTAATTACAAAAGAGACATTGATATTAGGTTTGGTATTTAAAATAAAATAAATGGCAACCACAAAGCAGAGTCCATTACAGAAAAAAAGAAACAAAATTTTAAAATCCAGTGTTCTATTTCCTACTGTCCAGAGATTTTATTTTGGTCAGGTAGAAAGCTATTTAGTGCTTTCTGCACTAGTCACCAGAAGTTAAAATATACTCTAGTTTGATCATTTATCATCTTAAAAAAATAATTCAATAAAAAGAAGCAATTACAATTTTCTCATAATTAGTCACTATACTCAGTCTTCACAGAAGTAGACCAATGAAAAACACTTGTAAAATCAATTTTTCAATTAAATGTCAATTTTATCTTCAAGATTCCTTTTATGTTAGAAAACAAAGCATAAAAACCCCTCTCAAATATTAAGTTATAAAAGTTCTTTCAAAAGCTTAATTTTTGGTATATTTTTTTTAATTTAGAATACACTATAGGGCAACTAACCATTACAGAATCCAGCAAGAGGCAAGTTTGTTTTGAATTCTAATCAACAAAGTTTACTTACAGATGATAAACATTTTCACAACAGTTTCATTTCTAAATAATGGCTCCTATGGTGAAGTTAGAATAATATATAACCTAAGATCCAAGAACAAACAGAATCTGGAAATTAAACCAATTGTAAACAAAATATGACAAAATTATATATTTTTATAAGGACTAGGAAAAAGGAGAAGCTTTTGCGAAGCACTGTCTAAGTAAGCTGTTTTTATATCTTTCATCCATTACTTCACTCAACAAATATTTGACACCTACTATATGCTAGTCACTGTTCCACGCACTGGGGAACAAGAGACAAGATCCTTGATCTTCTGGAGCTTATGTTCTAGTGGAGTAAGAGACAATTTATATGCCAACAAATATATGAATAATTTCTTTGTTTAAACTCAATAGATTACAAGTTTATTATGAAAGGATATAACTCAGCACCATATGATCCAGCAATCCCACTCCTGGGCATGTATCTGGAGAAAACTGTAATTCAAAAGACACATGCACCCCAATATTCATAGCAGCACTATTCACAGTGCATGCACAGTCACTTCAGTCGTGTCCGACTCTGCTACCCCATGGACCATGGCCCGCCAGGCTCTTCTGTCCATGGGATTCTCCAGGCAAGAACACTGGAGTGGGTTGCCATTTCCTTCTCCAGCAATAAATTATGAAGTGAGTGAAGTGAAGTCGCTCAGCCATGTCCGACTCTTTGCGACCCCGTGGACTGTAGCCTACCAGGTTCCTCCGTCCATTGGATTTTCCAGGCAAGATTACTTGAGTGGGTTGCCGTGTCCTCCAACTATTCACAGTAGCCAGGACAAGAAAGCAACATAAATGTCCAAAAACAGATAAATGGATAAAGGAACTGTGGAGTTTCACACACATGTACACACACACATATATATACACGTATAATGCATACACATATACATTCAATGTAATATTACTCAGCCCAAAAAAGAATGAAATAATGCCATGTGCAGCAATACAGATGGAGCTGAAGATTATCATACTAAGTGAAGTCAGACAGAAAAAGACAAATATCATATGATATCACTTATATGTATAATCTAAAACATGACACAAACCAACTTATTTACAGAATAGAAACAGACTCACAGACATTGAAAAAAACATGGTTACTAAGGGGGAAAGTAGTAGACAGATAAATCAGGAGTATGGGATTAGCAGATACAAACTACTACATATAAAAATATTTAAACAACAAGGTCCTACTGTATAGCACAGGGAATTATATTTACTATCCTGTAATAAACCATAAACAATAAACTGTGGAAAATTCTGAATGAGATGGGAATATCAGACCACCTAACTTGCCTCTTGAGAAACCTGTATGCAGGTCAGGAAGCCACAGTTAGAACTGGACATGCAACAACAGACTGGTTCCAAATAGGATAAGGAGTACGTCAAGGCTATATATTGTCGTCTTGCTTATTTAACTTATATGCCGAGTACATCATGAGAAATGCTGGGCTGGAGGAAGCACAAGCTGGAATCAAGACTTCCAGGAGAAATATCAATAACCTCAGATATGCAGGTGACACCACTCATAGCAGAAAGTGAAGAACTAAAGAGCCTCTTGATGAAAGTGAAAGAGGAGAGTGAAAAAATGGGCTTAAAGCTCAACATTCAGAAAACTAAGATCATGGCATCCGGTCTCATCATCACTTCATGGCAAATAGATGGGGAAACAATGGCTGACTTTATTTTTTGGGGCTCCAAAATCACTGCAGATGGTGACTGCAGCCATGAAATTAAAAGATGCTTACTCTTTGGAAGGTTATGACCAACCTAGACAGCATATTGAAAAGCCGAGACATTGCTTTGCCAACAAAGGTCCGTCTAGTCAAGGCTATGGTTCTTCCAGTGGTCATGAATGGATGTGAGAGTTGGACTATAAAGAAGCTGAGCGCCGAAGAATTGATGCTTTTGAACTGTGGTGTTGGAGAAGACTCTTGAGAGTCCCTTGGACTGCAAGGAGATCCAACCAGTCCATCCTAAAGGAGACCAGTCCTGGGTGTTCATTGAAGGACTGATGTTGAAGCTGAAACTCCAATACTTTGGCCATCTGATGCAAAGAGCTGACTCATTTGAAAAGACCCTGATGCTGGGAAAGATTGAGGGCAGGAGGAGAAGGGGACGACAGAGGATGAAATGGTTAGATGGCATCACTGACTCAATGGACTTCAGTTTGGGTAAACCCCAGGAGTTGGTGATGGACAGGGAGGCCTGGCATACTGCGGTTCATGGGGTCGCAGAGTCGGACACGACTGAGCGACTGAACTGAACTGAATAAACCATAATGGTAAAGAATATGAAAGAGAGTATATATATATATATCTGAATCACTTTGCTCTACAGTAGAAAACTAACACAATATTGTAAATCAACTACACATCAATTAGAAAAAAAATAAAGGACATAATTCAGGAATAGCCAAATGGAAGAGATGCATAGAGAAGGTATGGGAAAAGGACACGAAGCTTCCATGTTCTCTCCCAGAGCCATTCTCCTAGCACTTCTACAGGTTCACCAACTCAGAAGTTCTGAATAAGAGAATTTATGATAATGACAGGGGCTATAAAGAAACTCAAACCAGATGAAATGACAAATAAGTAGAGGTAGAGGTAGAGGGAATAAGTTGACAAATAAGTAGAGGTAGAGGGAAACTTAGACTAGATGTGAGGGAGATATCAATAAGAAGGCAGGCAATAGAACTGACTTCTGGTGGAGAAGGAAATGGCAACCCACTCCATCTTGCCTGGAGAATTCCTTGGACAGAGGAGCCTGGTGGGCTACAGTCCGTGGGGTGGCAGAGTGAGACAGGACTGAGCAACTGACACACAAAACTGAGGAGATACTTGATGGTGCAAGGGCACACTTCATCTACTCTCCCATCTCCTGCAGGAAGCAGAATGGGGCAGGCAGTACCTGGGAGGCAGGATGGCCCTAGTGCCTGCAACAGCTGGCCTTGAGCAAATAAAAGACTAAGTTGTTTAAAAATTAATTAATTAATTAATTATTTTAAAAAAGAACTAACTTCTTGCTAAGAACCTCTAGGAGAGAAAGAAAACTCACATATATTATGAACAAGAATGTCAAAGGCCCTAAGACACAAACAGGTTTGGCATGTTTAAAGGGTCAGAAAAAAAGTAGTGAGGAGGGACGATAGAAAATGACAGAAAGGAACAGTGGTGTGCAGAGGCCAAATGCTAAATTTGAGCTAAGAGCTCAAGTTTTAGAAGTTTTACAAATCCATCATCAAATATAGTCATCAGTCACAATTAAACTATACAAATTTATGAGTAAATGAATTATATTAAAATACGGATAATAAATACTGAAAATGCACCCCCACTACATTTTACTATTGTCTATGCTCTTAAGGTTATTTACATCCATTTTGCCTTTATCGTGGAGACACTACATAATGATGCCCACAGTTTCTTTACGCCACGTCCAAGGACATACTTGAAATCAGCTATGATAGGAGGATTTTTTTACATGGAAACCAGCAAGCAAATAAGCTACAGATCAAGATTTGATTTGTTTTGCTGTCTAGACTTCTAATAAAGTAATGGAAAAAATGTCATAATCAGATTGATCTTAAAAATGTGCTCGTGGGGAACAGACTAGCGGCTGCCAAGGGGGAGCAGGATAAGCGAGGGATGGTCTGGAAGTCTGAGATTGGCAGATGCAAATTATCAACACTATACGTAAGATGGATAAACAACAAGGTCCTATTGTATAGCACAGGAAACTATAGTCAATATACTTTGATAAACCATAATGGAAAAGAATATGAGAAGAATATGTATAAGTGAATCACTGCAGTACAGCAGAAATGAACACGTCATAAATCAACTATATGTCAATAAAACTTTTTTAAAATTATTGTGCCTATATCTATTACATTGCGAATTACACACAAAAAAACTGAGGAAATATGGTACCACTTTTGGAAAATGAATTCAGTAACTAGGAGTGATCATTAAATCAAAAGAAGGAAAATACTGCACAGGAAAATACTATATAATTACATGTTTTTGTTCTAGGGTATTTGCAAGGAGTCGCAAATACCAAAGGCATCCAAGGACCTCTCTGCTCAAAGCAGAGCAGCTACATATCCTAATCTGTAATGGAAGAATAGAAATAAGTCTTATTTCCCTCTCCACAATACAGATTTTACTGAGACTGGCTGAATTACAAAGATCTGGACCTTCTGCTAAGTAGTAATTGTCACACTGATGACTTTTCTCCTCCAAGTTTGGAGAGCAAGTTCCTGAATATACTCTGGTGAGTTTCCTTGATCTCTCAAAAGGGAGATTTTACTGAGTAATGGAAAGGCAATGAATGACAGAGTTTGAGAGGGTGGGATAAAACAAGCATTGTCAAAAAACAAAAAAACCCAAGCACTGTCATTCAATTCAAGCTGTCATTCAACAGCTGAAATTAAAGTTACCAATGTGAATTTCTTTTTTTGGCCTCATCCTATAGCTTTCAGAATCTTAGCTTCCAAACCAGGGATTGAATCTTAGCTTTCTTGGCAGTGAAAGGGCAGAGCCCTGACCACTGAACTGCCAGGGAATCTTTCAGAAAATAATTTACAACCAGAAAAAAATGGTAACTAGAGCTTATCAATGAATGTGGTTAAGCTGCAAGAGATTAATACACAGAAATCTGCTGCATTTCCATACACTAATAACAAAAGATCAGAAAGAGAAACTAAGAAAATAGTCCCATTTGCTGTCTCATCAAAAGAATAAAATACATAATAATAAACCTACCTAAGAAGGCAAAAGATGTGTACTCCAAAAACTATAAAATGCTAATGAAAGAAACTGAAGATGACACAGATGGAAAGATATATCATGTTCTTAGACTAAAGAATCAATATTGTCAAAATGACTATACTATCCAAGGTAATCTACAGATTCAACACAATTCCTATCAAATTACCAAGGGCACTTTTCACAGATCTAGAAGGGAAAAATTTTTAATTTGTAAGGAAATACAAAGGCCTCAAATAACCATAGCAATCTTAAGGAAAATAGAGCTGGAGGAATCAGGCTCCATAACTTCTGACTCTACTATAGTGGTACAGTAATCAAAAGCATGTGTTGCTAACACAAAGACAGACTTACAGATCAACGGAACAGGACAGAAAACTCAGAAATAAACCCATGCACCTGTGACCAATTAATCTACCATGAAGGAGGCAAGAATATTCAACGAAGAAAAGACAGTCTCTTCAATAAGTGGTGCTGGGAAAAGTTGGACAGGCACATGTAAAAGAATGAAATTAGAACATTCTCTAACACCACACACAAAAATACACTCAAAATGGATTAAAGATCTAAATGTAAGACCAGATGCTATAAAACTCTTAGAAGAAAGCACAGGCAGAACACTCTTTGCCATAAATGGCAACAAAGTCTTTTCAGATTATTATGCCTCCTAGATCAATGAAAATAAAAATAAACAAATGGTATCTAATTAAACTTAAGTTTTTGTATAGCAAAAGAAACCATAAACAAAATGAAAAGACAACCCACAGAATGGGAGGAGATATTTGCAAATGATGTGACCAAAATATATTTATATTCAAAATATACTAGCAGCTCTTGCAGCTCAATATCAAAAATAAATAAATAAACCAATAAAAAAATGGGTAGAAGATATAAGTAGAAATTTCTCCAAAGAGGACATAAAGGCGGCCAAAAAGCACATGAAAATATACCAATTACTAGAGAAATGCATATCAAAACTTCAATGAGGTAATCACCTCACACTGGTCAGAATGGTCATTATCAAAGCCTAGGAAAAATAAATGTTGGGGAAGACATAGAGAAAAAGGAATCCTACACTCTTACACTGTCAAGGGGAATGTAAATTCCCATCCTAAACCAATATCCTAAACTTGTACTCTAAAGAACTAGAAAAAGAATAGCAAACTAACCCCAAAGAAAGTAGAAGAAAGCAATACACATTAAAGTGGAAATAATCAAAACAGACAAAAGAGAAACAATTGGAAAAATCACTGAAATCAAAAGTTGATTCTTTGAAAAGATCAACAAAATTGAGAAGCCTTTAACTAAAATGACTAAGAAAAACAGGAATGAAAATAAGGACACTACTACCAACCTTATAAAAATAACAAAGAGAATACAGTGAATAACTGTACACCAAAAAATTAGATAACCTAGATGAAACGGACGAATTCACTGAAAGAAACAAACTACTAAAACTTGCTAAAGAAACAGAGAATCTGAATAGATTTACAATAAGTAAAGAGACTGGAAAGTGATAGTCGTTCAGTGGTGCCCAACTCTTTACAACCTTATGGAGTCTAGCCCACCAGGCTCCTCTGTCCATGGAATTCTCTAGGCAAGAATACTGGAGGGGGTAGTCATTCCCTTCTCTGTGGGATCTTCCCAACCCAAGAATCAAACCTGGGTCTTCTCCACTGCAGGCAGATTCTTTACCATCTGAGTCACCTGGGTAGCCCAAAAGAGACTGAATCAGTAATCAAAAGCCTTTCAATAAAGAAAAGAGCAGGAACCAGATAGCTTCATCAGTGAATTCTGTAAAATGTTTAGAGAATTTATACCAATCCTTTTCAAACTACTCTGAAAGCAGAGAAGAAACTTTCTAACTCATTTTATGAATCTAGTATTACACTGATACCAAAGCCACAAAGACATCCCCAGCAAAGAAAACCAGAGACGGGTTACAGACACAAAAATCCTCAATAAAATACTAGCAAACTCAGTCCTTTAGTATACTGAAAGGATCATATACCATGATCAAGTGAAATTTATTCTTAGGAGTACAAAGGTAGTTTAATATGGAAATCAATCAGTGAAACACACCAGATTAACAGAGTGATGGTGGGGGGGGCGGGGAGGACACCCACATGATAGTGTCAATTGACTCAGGAAAAGCATTTGACAAAAGCCAACACCTTTCATGATAAAAGTAATCAACAAATTTGGGATAAAAGAGAGCCTGATGAAGATGGAGCCATACCTTTGAGTGTTCTGAAAGGAAGTCTGGAAGCAGATAAACTTGTGCCAGTAGTTCTATGTAGTCACGACAACGAAAATAATAAATATGGGAAAGAATATTTTCAAGAGTGAAATCCTGCAAAGCCTTTGGGTGCTCTGAAATAAGTAACAAAACAATCTTAAAATAATTAGTTTTACCTGTCATTTCACAAACTATCATTTCAAAATTCCTGACCTCTTATTTTCACCTTTTCCACTGTTTCCTTACATATTATGCTATCCAGAAATTGTTTATACACATAAAGACTAGAGTTTTAACATCTACGTTTTCGTATTTGTTATTGCCTTTCATTGAACAGAAGTATCATAATGGAATTTCTTTCTTGGTTTTTTCATAATACTCCAAATTAAGAGTTAAAAGGTAAAATGTTCAAAAGAAGCATATTTTCCCCTTAAAAGCCATAGCATAATTTTATATTTAAGTAGAAACAATGATATAAAATTCCCTCCTTAGATTGGATTTTTAAAAATAACCAGATTGGTTCTGTACATATTTCAGAGAGAAACTAGCTAAATATCATTGCATTTATTGAAAAAACAACAAATTAAATTTCAGGGAACATTGCCTATTACAAATATATATTTAAGAAATTCATTTTTAACCAAAATGTTAACAACTTAATCACATACCAGTCATTACAAACTATATTCCAGTGCTACATCCACAATATTTACAATAAATTCCTAAGACATTATTACAAATTACACCTGTGACATGGATAGCTTGACAAACTTTCAGTAGACATATTGGTCACTGGTTAAAAAGGACATCTAGTTCTCCAATGCAAATAAAAATATCCAGCTGATTATATTCATTTAAAGGGAACACAAACATTTTATGAAAAACATTGTTTTTTAACATTTCTAGAGAAAAGAATAAGGACCACACATCCAAAAAATAAAATACAATAAACCAAAAGAAAACAGTCAAACCAGAAACCATGTAATTTTACGAGTAACTCCTTGGACCACAAGGAGATCAAACCAGTCAATCCTAAAGGAAAACAGTCCTGAATATTCATTGGAAGGACTGATGCTGAAGCTGAAACTCCAATACTTTGGCCACCTGATGCGAAGAACTGACTCACTGGAAAAGACCCTGATGCTGGGAAAGATTGAAGACAGGAGGAGAAGGGGACGACAGAGGATGAGATGGTTAGATGGCATCACCGACTCCTTGCACATGAGTTTGAGCAAGCTCTGGGAGGTGGTGATGGACAGGGAAGCCTGTGTGCTGCAGTCCAAGGGGTCACAAAGAGCCGGACACGACTGAGTGACTAAACTGAAGGACAAGAACTCGAATACAAATTACCTTTAAAAAAACTTGTAAGCAAACACTATATTTCCACATAATAAGGACAAAAAAATCTTCCCAACACTTTAACAGTACAATTAATACAGTCGAAAATCAATTACATACTACACAGAGCCATATAAGGTCAATCAGCTTAACGTTCCAAACATTTCCAGACATGATTTTTCAAGGTCACCCTTGGTTTTTGGAAAAACCAGTACAAAAGTCAACATACACTGAATACATTGAGACAACCTTTACTTATATTAAGGTGTCCAACAACACTAGCTTACACCTGGTAGCCCAGAGCATGATGATTTGAAGTCATACACGGACATACACACAGGTTTTCTCCCAGAGCTCCTGCAGTAAAAAGTGAGGGCCATATAAGGTGAAGAAAAGGTAACCCCAGGTGCAGCATTTTCAACTTGTAGGAGAAGTATGAGTTTAATACTAGTACAGAGTCAAGTTACTAAGCTTCATGTTCTAAGTGGTCTCTTATTAAGGATTAAAAGTAAAAGTCCCTCAATCCTGCCCAACTCTTTGCAACCCCACTGACTATACAGTCCATGGAATTCTCCAGGCCAGAATACTGGAGTGGGTAGCCTTTTCCTTCTCCAGGGGATCTTCCAACCTAGGTCTCCCACACTGCAGGTGGATTCTTTACTAGCTGAGCCACAAGGGAAGCCCTATTAAGGCTTGAGATGGATACAAATGCAAATTACTTTCATTATACTGAAAAAAGAGCACTTGGCTAACTTACCTTCTCCCATATGTGTTCCTGCTATAAGCTGCAGGTGCTGAATGCAGGCAGTAGCAAGGTCTACCACTCTATCAACCATAAAACTCCCCTCTGTATCAATAAAGACTGCTTCACCTTCCACTCCTCCGAAACATTCTGGTATCTGCACATCTACTGCCAGTTGCATACTGTCAAGAGAAAGAACTGAAATGACCAAATCATTATCATAATCATCAAAGCAGTGCGGTTCAAAGTCCAGATCACTAACCTTTAGATACCACTAAATATTTTATAAGCATAAATATACTCTCCAAGGCAACAGAGATGGTTGACTCTCCATAGTTCCAAAAATATGTCAATCAGTTGATGCATGGATCAGGGGGAGGGTGTACCTATAAAACCACAATTAAGGATTCTTCAGTGGTTTTTTTAGGCTTCTGGGTACAGACCTCTTTCTTATTATAAGAAGTCTACTTTCAAACATTTGGCTTTCAAATATATTCTCAGGAGTTAATTCTATAATAAAGTAGAAGACTGCCTGTTTACCCCACTGACCACACTATACTGCTGCAAAAGAAACCCTTTTTGATATCAAAATAATTGTATCAATTTATCAAGATGGGGTGAAGTAAGGCAAATACTGATTTGTTTGATGCACACATACACACATACACAAAATTAAGAGCACATATACGCTGGGCTTCCCTGGTGGCTCAGTGTTAAAAGAATTCGGCTGCCAATGCAGGAGATGCAGGTTCGATCCCTTGTCGGGGAAGATCCCACATGATGCTGAGCAACTAAGCCCATGCACCACACTATTGAGCCCGTGCTCTACAGCCCGGGCACCACAACTACTGAAGCCCACACACCCAGAACCTGTGCTCCTCAATAAGAGAAGCCACTGCAATGAGAAGCCCATCTACACTACAGCAACTAGACAGTAGCCCCTGCTTGCCACAACTAGAGAAAAGTCCGAGCAGCAATGAAGACTCAGCACAGCCAAAAATAAAATAATTTCTTTAAAACAGAACTTACCATTTAAAAAAAAAAAGAGCACATACATGCCTTTTCTGGTCTCTTAACTGTATACCCGCCACACAATACTCTGCTATTTTCATAAAACGTTATTAAGCCCACCCTTAAGGGGAGAACATTTTACCATAGTTGTGTTTTTCCAACACCTGGTGCACCACAAATTTCTGTTGTTTTGGTTAAGGGTATTCCACCCCCAAGAATATTATCCAGTGCTGAACAGAAGGTAATTATGAAGTTCTGGGTATGCTCCTGTTCAAGAAGTTCTAGTGCTGTACACTTCCTTCCTGACTCAGCTGTAGCAGAATAACTTGTTTTATTTGTAAGACATTCTCTTCTTATAATTTGCAGAGTTTCTAAGGCTTCCTCTTTAGATATCCCAACTTCTGAAAGAAACAGAAACAAAAACACTTGATTTTAGAGATTTAAAACAATCGAATACACCATTGTTTTATTAATTTTAATTTTTAAATAACAAGAGCGATGCCAAGGGTAGAGAAACATAAAAATGTAACATTCGATTAACTATTTAATTTTTCAAGTTAATAAAGGCATTTATCTTTGTTTTCTTAGTCTTCACATACTTAAAAGATTATCTATTACCTCAGAAACAGAATTCAGAAACCTAAACCCCTAAAGCACTTCTGAGTACCTACAAGAGTATCTCAAAGGTAGAAATAAAAATGTACTTTTTTCCCCTTTGGTCCTTTTACTATCTCTTTGGTCTTTTGCTATCTCTTCGGGTCTTATGAAGCCATAATAAACTTGCTCTCACAAGGTACACAAATTATTTTTTAGGACATAATGAAAAGGGCCTTTTGCCTAAAACAAGATGCATATTTAAGAAATGCATGTGTATTATTCACAGTGAAAATTTTTCATGAAAAATTCATGGATCACTGCAAACTGTTTAATAAGGAAAATTATCTGATGCACAAATAGTTCAAACAATACACTTACGCTTCCTCAACTACACAACTTCATTTCTGACAACACGGCCTGAAAATGGCAATTACAAAACAAGCTGCTTATAGAAGAAATAATTGTGAGGATGGTATCACTTATGAGTGTGATATATCAGTGCTTAAGTGGGTAAGGATATGAACTATCAATCTGATGCTAACAAAACACAAAAATGGTGACCATTCTGGAGTGGTTAGGACTCTGCACTCTCACTGCCAAGGGCGGGATTGAATCCCTGGTGGGGAAGCTAAGATCCCACAAGCCCTGTGACCAAAAGAAAAAAAAAAGACAGTAATGGTGCTAAAGAAGTGAAAGAAAAAATGGTGCTAAAAAAGTGTAAGGCTCTTACAAATCTAAGAGCCTTAACTCTGGATTACTTAGGTCTGTCAATCCTGACTGCACCACTCACTATGTAATCACTATGCATAGGCAGGTTACTTTTTTATGCCTCACACTTTTCTTGTATAAAATGGGAATGAAATACACATAAAACCTTGGTAGAATGTGGAGCCCATCCAAAATGGTCAGTAATTGTTAGCTATTACTATCATTTAAGCTCAGGTAAAAACCAACCTGTTGAGAGAAAATGAGCCCATCAAAGTTTGAGGGATATAGTCTTCGGCGTAAGTTTTAAGACAAATAGCAACATTGGATCTGTAACATTCGTTTTCGAGTGGAGAGTTGAAACCTTATTTTCCACTGTTAAGGGTAATGACTTAGAATTCTGTTCCATCTCAGTAGCAGTTCTGCATATACTGTAGTGTAAGGTGCACAGTGAGAGAAGAGTGACAGCAGACAGTTTCACTTCTGTTTACCTCGCGAGGCAGTGGTTCCCACCAATTTATAATCTACAGGGTTCCGCAAAGTGCTACTGCTGCTGCCAAGTCACTTCAGTCGTGTCCGACTCTGTGCGACCCCACAGACGGCAGCCCACCAGGCTCCCCTGTCCCTGGGATTCTCCAGGCAAGAACACTGGAGTGGGTTGCCATTTCCTTTTCCAATGCATGAAAGCAATGTGCGGTTTGGGTTTTTCTCAGTGAATTACATGAAAAAAAAGTGATGTCTTTTTTCTACTGCTTTCTCCAGGTTCTGGTGATTCTACTCCCTTTCTCTTAATTTATCTCATCCTACCACGAATCGTGCATTCCTTAAATTGAATCCCTGCCCGTTGGATTTTGGAACAGTGAAAACAGACAGCCGGTCTGAATTCCAATCCTGGCTCCACAACTTCCTAGCCTGCTCATAATGAAAAGTTACTTAGCTTCCCCTAGCATCAGTTCCTTTCCATACACATCGGATATAATAACCCACGTTAAATGAGTGTAAATGAGAGATTCCTCAGAACTTTCAGCGGGCACTGGTAGAGAAAGCAATTGGTGAATGTTTCCAAGACCACAGTTTTAACCATTCAAACCACTCTTAAGCGAAATCGAGGGGCTGTTTGGTAGCGTAAGCGCGGCGGGAGGCAGGCGGCAGAAGACTCTGACCGAGATAGTGCTTAAGCCCGAAGACCGAACAGAGATGGAGGCGGCACGACGGCGGCCACCGTGCCTCAGCTCGTCGTCAGGAGTCGTTACCTTTGCTGAGTTCGGAGGGTTTCACCTCTAGGAGTTCCTCAGCAGTCTGGAAACCTGCAGACGCCAGCTTCACCCGCACGGCCGGGGCCAGCGGCAAACTCACCAACTCCCGCTGCATTTCGCAGCCAACCCCCGCGCGCACCCGCGCGCTCCCAGAGCTCGCCGAGCCGGGGCTCCCGCGTCGGCCGCGCCCCGTGACGTCAGACGGAGGACGGAAGGGGCGGCGTCCGCGGCCCGGCCGCACGCGGCCTCGGCCTGGGGCTCTGAGGAGCGCGGGGAGACGGCCGTGCCTGTCCCGCTCCTTCCGTGATGCTTTCAACTCTCATTTAAAGTTTGCACATCAAGCGTATATCCTGACATATAAAAAAAAAAAAAAAAAGATGGATGGAGCCCGCAGGATGCAAAAAGCCCAGGCCCGGTGGGTCTTACCACATTTCTTCACCTCCGCCCTGACCCTCTGGGTGGAGGCCTCAGCGTTGAGGCCTCCGAACGGGAATTACGTGCACACACACTGGCGTGGTGCCGGTGTAGGGTCTGGGACAGTCGAATGAGGACTAGCCTAGGCCAGGGGCCAGGGCTCCGGCTCGGGCTCGTCGGGCGGCCGCCGGCCTCGCTGGGCCCCCGCGCCTTTCCCGCCCTCGGCCTCGCCCTCGCGAGGGATTGTGGGCCGGGCCGCAGCCGCGGGCGCGCTCGCCGCGTGCCCGCGCCCCCCGCGGCTTCCCGCGAGGCCAGGCTGGAGCGTGGTGGTTTCTGAGGCCGTTAGTTCTCCACAGCCTGCCCAGGAGGACCCAGAAAAGTAAGCGAGTCTTGTCCCCCGAGTGGGCTGGACGTGGGCGCCCCTGGTCGTCGAGAGGGAGGCGTCGGGGTACGCAAGAGCTCCTGTTCGGGTACAGAGTTTCGAAGGGACAAAAATAGAGAAGTTTGAGGAAATTGAGAGGCGGTTTGGAAGGTGGCTTAGGGAAGTCTTTCCTTGCCTTGACTTTTCTTCCTAACTTAAAGGAATTCCCTGAATGTACGGAAGATGTAAGGAAGGAAATGTGCCGACCACTTTTAGCAAATCCTACGCATTTCCAATGCTCACAGCCGTGGCGCGAGGAAAATAGGACTGGACGGACTCAGACAGCATAGTTTTCTTCAAACTAAAGTTAAGACCTAGTACCTTTTTTTCTTACCGGAGCTACCTTCAAATTGTGAGGTAGCTCTTGGAGTGGGGGTGACGGGAAAATTCAAGAAGTATTTGTTCCCCATTTGGTAGGGCAGGGAAAGTCTGGTAGGACTAATCAAAATATGGTTTATTTGCCACTCTACATTACTTACCTTCTAGTATGATCCACAGGTGGACATGCAGAGGGCATTACATAAATGTTGTCCGCTGGGAGAATTCGGGCTTACGCTTATCAAGTAAACCAGAGTCCTGGGTGAAGAAGAGATGGTGTTAACATATTCAGGGATAGCACTTCAGGTAGTTTGGTCAAATTGAGTAGAATCGGTTGTGTTTAGAATTTTCGTTAGCAGTATGGAGTTAAGAAACCAGTCCACTCTGGAGCCATTCTATTGTTTATTATTATTGCCTTATTTGGACCATTGAGTTGTTATAGTAGTTATCGTTTTTATCCTCCTTCTTAAGATTTCTTTAATGCAGTTTGCTCTATAGTCAGACTTTCAAACTGGTATCCTAAATTTTCCTGGGAGTATGTTATTATTTTACGTTGTGACGTGGGGTTACTTGATCTTGAGAATACTGTTAGGGTGGGGTTTCCCTGGAGGTCCAGTCATTGGGAATCTGGGATTCCACTGGGCAGGGGGGAAGGTGGTGGGGGTATGGGTTTTCCCCCATCAGGGGAAAAAAAAAAACAGCGTTTTATGAAAAATCAAAGGAGCTTTGGAGTCATACAAATTTGTGTTTGTATCACATCTCAGGAAATTACCAACTGAGACTTTAAGCAAGTTAGTTTCCTCGCCTGCAAATGGAAATTAATAATGTTTCATGGGGTTGTAGGAAAGATTAAATTAACAAATATTAACTAACCCAGAAAAGGTACATAATCTTGTTTTTTCCTCCACTTAAAAATATTCTAATGTGTATATAGTTGACTAAAGCCTTATTGAACACCTAGCTCAGCAGAGTACTAATGGTGTGTGCCTCAAAAAAAATAAATAAAAATTCCTACAATTGTAAAGTACCAAAGAAAAATGCTTTTATGTATTTTATTTTACTTGATCCTTAAAGTAATCTTGTGAATAGTTTACCAAGGTCTCCATTTAAAATTTACATGTTGAAGATTTGAATACTTAAGTAACATTAAATATTTAACCACTAGTTTTGAGCAGAATGACATGGCAAATAAAAAAATCTATGCCTTCCTGGAGCCTTGTGTTTTTAGTCCCTAAGTTGTGTCCCACTCTTGCAACCTCATGGACTATAGTCCATCAGGCTCCTCTGTTCGTGGGATTTCCCAGGGAAGAATCCTGGAGTGAGTTTCCATTTCGTTTGCCAGGGGATATTCCCAACCCAGGACTGAACCAGCATCTCCTGTGTTGGCAGGCAGGTTCTTTACCACTGGTTCTTACCACCAGGAAAGCACCACGGAGCCTTAGTCAATCATTATTACTGAGTTGTGTTGCATTTCTGACTTGTTATCTAGGTACAACTAAGGGTAGGAATGAGCTACCAAAATGCTTTCAGTGTCTATGATCTAAGTAATCAAGTACAGACACATTTTCATGCAGAATGACTGTTTTCTAAAGATGTGGGAGAGGAATAATAAGAATATTTGTTATAGCTGAGCGGTTTACTTTCTTTTAGCCTAAAAACATAGAACTTTTAAAACTGGCGACTTTGTGTGTTCAAGTGAATGAGAATAGGAAAGATAAATGAGTGCTGTTTGAACTAAGAAAAAACTCTGAATCAAAGTTCAGCTTTAGAGATGGTTATGGTAAAGCTTTGCACAAGGCCTTGCACATAATGGGAGCTCAAAATATTTGTTACCCACAAACTCTTGAGACATTATTCTCACTTGACCTCTGTGACCCCACACTGCTCCCTAGGCATCTGGCTTTTCTGTCTCCCTTACATTTTTATCCTTTGTAAGTATGGCAGGAAAAGTTCCCATTCTTTTAAGGCCCCATAGCTGATCTTTCACCCACTACACTGTTCTTTTCTCCCCTCTGGTTCTCTCCTTTCTCTGCTATCTTATTCACATTCACAGTTCAGTGACTATTTATATGCCAATAATTTGTAAATTTATGTTTCTAGCTCTGACCTGTTCTCTGACCTCCTGATGGAAATATCTAACTGCATACAGCACAAGGCTAAATCTCCAACTCAGCCTATCTTAAACCTAACTCATTTTCTTCAGCACACCAAAAAATTTTTGTCCTAGTCCTGCATTCCTTGGCCTCTGTGAACTGAATATCCATCCTTCCATCTGCACAAACCAGAAACCTAGGAATCTCCCACACCTCTTTCCCTTTAACTCCTCACATTCAGTATAACCACAAACTCTTATCAGTTTTCTCTCTAAAATATCTTGATTATGTTCATGTCTCCTTTTTTGAAGCCAAGCTGTCCCCATTTCTCTTAGAGGCACTGCAATAGCCTTTTATTGGTCTCCCTGCATCTTGTCTTTCCCTGCCCTCTAGTCTGTCCTTCCATACTGCAGACAGGGTCCTTTCTTGAATGCATTTCATTTTGTGTAGCTCCCTATTTTGCTCTTAGGATAAAGACCAAATTTCTTAATAAGACAAAAAGTCTTGCATGTTTGGCTCCTGTTTACGTCTTTCACTGGATCTTTTCCCTGTCTTCCTTTTACTCTTCACACTCCAGCCATTCTGGCCTTAATTTCTTGTGGCTGCCACAAGAGAACCTCTGCGCATACCTCTCTGCTGTGCCCAGTTAACTACTGTTTGTCCTTCAAATCTCAGCATACATTGACCTCTCATCTGGCTTTGAACCTCTACTTCCAACAAACCCCCTCAAAAGTAGATTAGATCCCCCTGCTAAAGATCTCATAGCACCAGATGTCTTTGTGTGATCATTTATTTAGCATGTGTCTCCCCAACTAAAATGAGATTCAGTCGAATGGGGACCATGTGGATTTTACTTGTTGTTTTCCTAGAACCCCTAGCACAGTTTATGGCTTATAGGAGGTGTTCAGTATATATTTCTTAAAAGAAGGGATGATTAGATGACTGGCCTACTCCTCTCTCCCATGTTTTTGTTTTGTACTCTAAAATAGGTGGAAAATATATATGTGTAGGAAGTAGAAAACAAAGTACAAAAAATATAGACTATAAAACTGATTCATAGACCTTTTTATTTTATTATTTAAGTATTTTAATTAAAGTATCATTGATTTACAGAATATAGCAAAGTGATTCAGTTATACATACATCTTTTCAGATTCTTTTCCATTATACACTATTACAAGATAATTGAGTATAGTTCCCTGTTGTTTAACTATTTTATATTTAGTAGTGTGTATCTGTTAATCCCAAATTCCTAATTTATCTCTCCCCACCACTTTTCCCCTTCGGTAACCATTAGCTTGTTTTCTATGTCCATGACCCCATTTCTGTTTTATAAATAAGGTTGTTTGTATCTATATTTTTAGATTCCACATATAAGTGATATTGTATGATATTCATCTTTATCTGACTTACTTAGTATGATAACCGTAGGTCCATCCACGTTGTGCAGATGGCATTATTTCATTTTTTGTTATGGCTTTGTAATATTCCATTGTGTGAGTGTGTGTGTGTGTACACCAAATCTTCTTTATCCATTCATCTGTCAGGACATTTAGGGTATCTTCTTCCCTGATAGCTCAGACCATAAAGCATCTGCCTGCAATGCTGGAGACCCTGGTTCTATCCCTGGGTTGGAAAGATCCCTGGAGAAGGAAATGGCAACCCACTCCAGTACTCTTGCCTGGAAAATTCCATGGACTGAGGAGCCTAGTAGGCTACAGTCCATGGAGTCGCAAAGAGTCAGACAGGACTGAGCGGTTTCACTTTCACTTTCCATGTTCCTAGATCTTTTCTTCAGTTTTTGTTACTGAATCAAACTTGGGTCAACTCACCATGCACAGTAAAGCAAGTCTGCTGACACTGGGTTGTGCTGAAGGAAAGTACAGCATTTATTGCAAGGCCAAGCAAGGACTATGGGCCGCTAATTCTCAAAAGACCCAGACTTCCCCATGGCTTAAGGACAGAGTGAGGGAGAGAGCTGTGTGGTACTTGATCAGTTCATGGATTTTATTCTCATTGTTTGGTGCTGAGGTAATCGAGAGTCAACGTCATCAACCTTCTGGTTGCAGCCTGTGTGGAGTCCTCTGTGCTTGTGATCCGAATGCAGTTAACATCTTCCATCTAGTGGGGGTTTCAGTATCTGCAGAACAATCCAAGGATATGGCTCGGAATATTATCTGTAGCTCTTACAGAGGAACTAGCTTAACTTTGTTTCATGGCTAAACTATTACTATTTTGTTTTGCCTGTTTTCCTTTCTCTCTGTGTGTTCTCACTTCTCTGATTAAATTTGCTCTTTAAGCAAATTTAAAGAAGGCCTAGGAGGCTAAAGTTTCTCTACAGACAAAAGACAAGCAGAAGACAGTGGGGCAGCTGCGGGGGCTCTGTCCTGGGAAGGCCCCATAGGGTCCTGCTCGGTTACAGTTTCCCCCTTTTCTTTGATATTCCTGTCCTGAGGGGGAACAGGTACAGGAAAGGAAAAGGAATAAAGTTCTGGATTGAGAGGTTAATCACAAACTCAGCAGAGGAACTTGGTTTTAAGGGGGCTCAATTTCATTCAAAGATAATAATGTTAACATTTCAGTTTATTTTAATGTTCCTACAACTTCATATACATTTATTTGAGTTATGATGAAACTGTGAAGAAATGGATATACCTTATGTATCTTTTGTTTTTCACTTAATATTTTGTCAAAAATTTTCTCTATATGATTAAAAACTATTTTAAAATTAAGTTTGGGACTTCCATGGTGGTCCAGTGGTTAAGACTGTGCTTCCACTGCAGGGGGCATGGGTCTGATCCCTGGTCAGAAGATAAGATCCCACATGCCACATGGCAGTGCCCACCCCCAAATTAAGTTTAATGGTTGGATACTATTCTGTCCTGAGGCCCATCTTTCTAATCAGTGGCCTATAAGTGGACAGTTATTA
The DNA here is from genome assembly GCA_007570785.1 of Antilocapra americana. Classification (NCBI taxonomy): domain Eukaryota; kingdom Metazoa; phylum Chordata; class Mammalia; order Artiodactyla; family Antilocapridae; genus Antilocapra; species Antilocapra americana. The sequence goes on from ML664177.1 coordinate 44,130,050, forward strand.
ATAACTGAAATTATTTACAGTTTTTTACTGTGGTGAGGTAGCATGTGCTTTGGAGGTCACTTGCTCAAGCTTGCCCATCTGGGCTCTTGTGGCCCGTGTGGCCCATCTGAGCTTGCTTGTGCCCTTTCTCTCAATACATTTCTGGTAGTAGAATTCCTAGGTCAAAGAGCACACACATTTTCATTTTGAATCTTCTTTTTTTGAACCCCAAGCTACATTAGTGGAAGCCCTGAGTCCTGACCATTGAACAGCCAGGGAATTCCCCATTTTGAAACTTATTGCCAAGCGTTTGCACGACTTAGAGTCCTACTGACAGTATATGGAAACTGGTTTTCCAGCCTCTACCCTAGCACCGTAGCACTGGCCTTTGTATGTAGTGTGTATATGTGCGCAGTCGTGTCCCGCTCTTTGAGACTCCAAAGACTGCAGCCAGGCAGGCTCCTCTGTCCATGGAATTTTCAAGGCAAGAATGCTGGAGTGGGTTGCCATTTCCTACTCCGGGGGAATCTTCCAACCCAGGGATTGAACCCTCAACTCTTGTGTCTCCTGCATTGATAGACGGGTTCTTTACCACTAGCGCCACCTGGGAAGCCCAGCACTAGCCTTTAGCAGTCTTTAAATGGTTGGTTGTTTTTTTTTTAATTGAGGTATAATTGACTTTAAATGGTTATTATCATTTATGACTAAGAGGTTAAAAATCTTTTCATATAACTTTATTGGCCAAGTGTATTTTATTATTGTAATTATCCCATTATATCCTTCGCCCACTTTTCATTTTTAATGGTGGTGAAATACACAGCATAAAGTTTACCATCTTTGGGAATTCCCTGGCAGTTCAGTGGTTAGGACTTGGTGCTTTCAGTGCAGTTGCCTGGGTTCAATCCCTGGCTTGGGAACTAAGATCCTGAAAGCTGTGTGACATGGTCAAAAGAAATTTACTGTCTTAACCATCTTTAAGGGTAAGTTTCAGTAGTGTTAATTATATTCACAGTGTTGTTCAACTTATGTCCACAACTTTTTTATCTTGCACACCTGAAACTCTGTACCCTTTGAACAACTCACCATTTTTCATTTCCTTATACAAATGGAATCATACTTTATCTTTTTGTGCCTGATTTATTTCACTTAACATAATGTTTTCAAGGTATAATACACTCATGTTATAGCATCTGTCAGAATTTTTTTCCTTCTTAAGTTTGAACAACATTCCATTGTATGTATTTACATTCATCTATAGATAGACACTTGAGTTGCTACTACCTCTTGGCTATTGTGAGTAATACTGCTACGAACATGGGTGCATGTTCCTTTCTCACTTTTTAACTAGGCTACTTTTAATTTAAAATATGTATTTGTTTTTATTATCAGAAATGGTAACTAACATTTATTATGACAGGCCCAGCATCTGCTGGCATTTTGTTTTGTCTGGCATTAAAACCCAAAATTCTTAAGCTGCCAACTCTCTCATATGCATATTCAATTATACAGACTATTTACCTAATCAATATATTGCAGTATCTTCCCACTTAGTTACATGTATTTAGACTTTATGCGGTTTTCTATTTTATTGATGTTATGTATATGCAAAGTTTATATTTAATTCTTACTTTGGTAACATGCTTAGAAAGTCTTTCTTTTTTAAAAAAAAATTATTTATTTTTATTTCTTTACATTATCGTGTTGGTTTTGCCATACATTGACATGAATTTGCCATGGGTATACATGTGTTCTCCAGAAAGGCTTTCTTTCTTGTTAATTCCCTAGTGGTTCAGCAGTTAGGACTCCACTGCATGGGACACTGGGAACTAAGATCCCCCAAGCCCTTTGGCAAGGCCAAAAAGAAGTCTTTATTTTCTTCAGAATTATTATAAACATAATCATCTGTATTTTTTACATATGGTTCATGATTTAATTTTAATATTTTAATCTATCTGATTATTTTTTAATGTAGGAGAAAGAAAGCATTTTTTCCCCTTCTCTCCAGTGGTAAGACAGTTTTCTAAGTAATCTTTATAAGGCAATTGATCTTTTCCCCCACCTATATAAAATGATGTCTTTATCATATGCTTTTTATTTTTGGCTGGGCCAAGCAGTTTGTGGGATCTGAGTTTCTCAAACCCTTGCACTCTGCAATGGAAGGGTGGGTTCTTAACCACTGGACTGCAAAGGAAGTCCCTAACATACTTTTATATATGTAGGTCCTATATACCTGGTATAAAACCTATTTGGTTATCGCATATTGTTCTTTTCTTTACTTATTTTTGGCTGCACTGAGTCTTCCTTGCTATTGTGGGCTTTCTCTAGTTGCTGCCAGTGGGGGCATTTATTTTTGTTCATAAATGGAATTAATCTGTGATTACATCTACTTTGGTTTTGGCAACAAAGTTTTGCAACATTTGTAAAATGAATTAAAGCTTCTCTACTTTTTCTGGCTAACTTATGTTAGCATTTAATATAAACTTAGGTAAGTATTTCCTTGTATTTTTCTAAGGAATGTTGTAGCTTTCCTCAAAGAATGTTAAACTTCGCAGGGCTTCTATGAAGATACAACATTAAAGTTTTAACCTGCTCGAGCTATGAGAGCGTGAAGGACAGTCATGCTTTTGCCCTAAGGCAGATTGCTTTGGACATATATTTTGATACCTCGGGCAAAAACAATGACGTTCCCATGAAAGAGTGAAACTGACCTTGTGAAGGGCTCTGTGTTATTTGAGAAAGCACCACCAGGAAACTCCCTCATAGTCCAGCGGTTTCGAACTTGGCACTTTCACTGTTGAGGGCTCAGGTTTGATCGAGGGAGGTAAGCTCCAACAAGCCTCATGGTCAAAAAAGAAAAGGTAAAAAGAAAACACTGTTAGTACTGTTTACAGTAGCAAACACCTGGAAACAACCCAAGTGCCCATCAACAGATGATTGGTTTAAGATGTGGTGTGTGTGTATACACACACAATGGAATATCACTCTGTCATAAAAGAGAATGAAATGTTACCTTTTATAGTAATGTGGATGGACCTAGAGAATATTATACTAAGTGAAGTAAAAGACAAATACTATATGATATCACATATATGAAATCTAAAAAATAATAAAAATGAATCTATATAAACAAACAGAAGATGAGTCAGCCAGAAAACAAACTTACGGTCACCAAAGGGGAAATGAAAGTGGGAAGGGATAAATTAATAGTATGGGATTAACAGATATAAACTACTATACATAAAACAGATAAGCATTAAGGACTTAGTATATAACTCATGGAACTAAATTCAATTTCTGGTAACAACCTATAATGGGAAAAAAATCTGAAAAAAAATATAACTGAATAATTTTGCTGTACACCCACAAGTGACACAATATTGTAAATCAACTATGTCTTACAAATAAAAAGAAGACACTGCTAGTCACAAATCTTCTGAAAATGGCATTTTGAATTTAAGAGTTGTTTGGTGATAATAGAAGTCTAGTTCACAGATACCATTTTCCCCTTACAAGTGTAGTTCCCAGCCAGATTTCAAGATCTCTAACTTTAGAAAAAAAATATTAATTAATCTTTTGGCTGCGCTGGGTTTTTGTTGCTGTGTGTGGGCTTTCTCTAGTTTCAGTGAACAGGGGCTACTCATTGTGGAGTTGTCTTTTGTTGCGGAGCACAGGTTCAGTAGTTGTGGCTGATGGCTTAGTTGCCCCTCGGCCTGAGGAGTCATCCTAGACCAGGGATCAAACCTGTGTCTCCTGAATTGGCAGGAGGATTCTTAAACACTGGACTACCAGGAAAGTCCCAAGATATCTTTTATTTCACAGACACACAAAAATGTAAATATTTTGTTTCTAGATTACATATGCAGCTATGTATGTATATATCAGTATGTATTTTATATATGTATAGCATATAATGGTTCTTTCTTTGTGGGGAGAGAGTTTATAAAAATCAAACCAGTAGGGTGTCAAAGGTCAGACTTCAGACTTCATGATCTCCCTCTTCCACCCTAGTATTTTTTTCCTCTCTCCATCTCAGTTACCTCTGTGTTCTCAGTTATTGCTTGTTAATTTTTAATATGATTTTTACAAATAGCATTATTTCTTCCTATTTTAAAGATACAAAGCTTGGGAATTCCCTGGTGGTCCAGTGGTTAGGACTCCATGTTTTCACTGCTGTGGACCCATGGTTTAACCTGTAGTGGAGGAACTAAAATCCTACAAGCTGCCCAGTGTGGCCAGAAAAAAAAAAAAAGATATAAAACTCTGGCTGATTTATGTTAGTGGAGGAGAGAATACCAGAAGAGTCCTTCTGTAAGATAAAAATGTGGGAAATAGGTTGGTTCTAGTGTAATCTTGAGCAACTGAAGAATAGTTAAACTTGGGAACTCCAGTTCTAACATACACTGAGGCAGAAAGGAGAGGACTGAGAAGTCTGATGATATTAATTAAATGAACATGTAATACGTGAGGTACTAACCGCTGCCTAAAATGGGATTCTGAGATAGTCTGGAGAGGTCAGGAGTTTCTTGTAGGATGGGTTGAATCTCTAGTAGTCTTGTGGATTTCAGACACCCATGAAAAAGCAAAAGAATGACCCTGTGCTTGTAGTGTTGAGCACAAGAGGGTTTAAAGATAAGTCAAAATACAACTTAGTCTCGATTAGGAGAGGAGAAGCTCTTGATCACAAAAGTGATTTCCAACGGTGAGGATCATCACATCCAGCTGAATGGACCCCTACAAGTTCCCTTCCAGTAACTATACCAGGAAAAGGACACGCTAATGAGATCAGCAAAAGGGGTGTGGAACATGTAGATGAGCGCAGTGACTGCCGGTAATACTTACGCTATGCATTATATTTCCTGTGATTTGGGAATATTGAGATATGCAAAGTATTCCTTGTTTGTAATTAGAGTTTGAAGGCTCAATTCCAGAAATTGGGGGAGAGGTCTGTAAAAATGCACGAAAAAAGTGACCCTCTCTTTAGAGTCATTAGAACATGTGGCTTACATGGCAGAGGCACATAGCAACTCATACTTACCTGGCAGGGGAGATACCGTGATCACGAAGGTGGTTTTCCCAGGGCGAGGCTTATCCAATGCACTCCGGATGTGCTGACCCCTGCGATTTCCCCAAATGTGGGAAACTCGACCGCATAATTTGTGGTAGTGGGGGACTGCGTTCGCGCTTTCCTCTGGTACGGTTTGTTCAAAAGAAGACAGCTGATCGTTTGTTACTACTGGTGGCAGTTGTGACTTGGTGCTGTAGACTATCCCGGTTTTGAGCTATGGGAACTAGTTCGGCTTCATAAGGACCCGTGAAGACGTTGCTTGCAGGGTTTTTGGTGTTCCGGTTTTCCAGCAGTGGTTAAGCCCGGGTCTGGGGATGTTTTTTTACGAAAAAATGTTGCTCTCTTTCATCGTTGCTGTAGAACTGGAAAAAAAAAACTGTAGAAATAGTACGTTTATGACCTTTTTCCTTCAGGTACAGAGGGAACTTCTTTTCAAAGGATTTTCTCCATTTTTTCCTTCATTGCTTGGAAGCGTTTTCTCCATTTTCAAAGCCACCAGCTTAGTGTCTTCGGCCAGTTGATAAACTCCTCTCCATTGATTACATTAGGCGCACCTGGGTAATTCGGGCTCTTCCCGCCCCACCCAGTCTCAAAGCTAACCGCATGCCTACAGTCTGCTCTGTCGCAAGGGTGGGTCACACTCGCGGCCCCGGGGATTCCACCCGAGCGCCTCCGAGGCTCAGTCCGCCTATCGCGAGGCCCGGGTACAGGCGGCGCTGCGGGGTGACGTCACTAAGGCGCGGAGTATGTAAATGAGCTCGGCGTCGGCTGGCCCTGTTGAGGGTGCACTGTGAAGCGTTTGTGGGTTTTCTGCAGATATTGCGGTAGTCGCAATGTGCTTGTCAGGCCTTTATAGTTGGGAGACACYGTTGTCTGGCCAGTGAGGGTGTAGCGTTTGCGGTGAAGAGAGTGACCGTAAGTGTGAAGTGTTTGGAATGTGAGGCTGAGGTGGCAGGCAGGGCTAGCAACTCATACTTACCTGGCAGGGGAGATACCATGATCACGAAGGTGGTTTTCCCAGGGCGAGGCTTATCCATTGCACTCCGGATGTGCTGACCCCTGCGATTTCCCCAAATGTGGGAAACTCGACTGCATAATTTGTGGTAGTGGGGGACTGCGTTCGCGCTTTCCCCTGACAAACTGGTTTAAAAAAAAGACCATGTGCTTTATAGCTGTTAGGGTTTCTTTTTTTCTCATTAAACTTTTTTTAATGGGTCTCAAATTCTGTGACAGATTTTTGGTCAAGTTGTTTTCATTAAAAAGTACTGATTTTAAAAACTAATAACTTAAACTGCCACACACAAAACATATGGTTCACAAAAACATTCTCCTTTCCTTCAGGTTTTTGTTGGTTGTTGACAGCCTTGTCAGTTCAGTAATTTTAGAAACTGAAAGCTAGGTATTATTTTCCTCTTAAAATACTTTGTGATCCTAATCTCTGTACTGTTAGTGAGGTTTTGCAGGTCAGAGTAATAAAGTGGGTAATATTATATACCCTTGTTCGGAAAATTAATTTTTCACGTGTGGTGTTGGGGAAGACTCTTGAGTAGTTCTTTGGACTGTAAGGAGAATCAGTGCTGGGTAAGGACTGCTGAAGTTGCAGTACTTGGGCAATCTCATGTTGACTCATTTCAAGGACTCTGATGCTGGTAAGGATGGGAGGCAGAAGGAGAGGCGGACGATAGAGGATGAGAGGACTGCCAGGACGGCATCACCCACCCGATATCCAAACTCCGGGAGTTGGTGGTTGACGGGGAGGCCTGCTGTGCTGCGGTTCATGGGGACGCAGAGTGGGATCCGACTGAGCAATTGAACTGATTGAGGGGATCTTCCACTGCATTGCAGGTGGAGTCTTTATCAGCTGAGCTACAAAAAGGAGCCTAAGAATACTGGAATGGGTAGTCAATTTTCTCCTGCAGATCTTCCCAACCCAGGAATCCAACCAGGGTCTATCCGCATTGGGGGCAGATTCTTTCCGTCTGAGTCACCAGGGCAACTCGAAATGCGCTTAGTTACTGGGTTAATCGGCCAAATTTACAGTACTGAAGTGTTTGTTTAGCTGGAACTTTCAGGGGGAATTACTGATTAAGTGGTTTCAGGAGCTGGAGGGTTTAAAATGTGCTTTAGTAATGTTCAGAACAGTTTTAAAGGCTGTTACTCCACTTCTTAAAAAAGATAATCTCTGAGGGTGACTGGGAAAGAATTCTAAAAGGAAATAAGCTGAAAAGTACTCAGGAAGTGGAAGTTAGCATATACATGATTAACAGTCGACGCTTAATTTTTGCAGCTTTAGGAAACGTATGAAACAAGCAGGTCTGGAGATTTGAATATTTTGTGTCAAAATGTCATGTATTGGTGTAAATGCGATTAAATAAACAAATTTTTAAGGTCAATGTTAAAATCACTTTTAAATTAATTATTTTTGCCTGCACTGGGTCTTAGTTACTGCCGGAGGTTTTTCTCTAGTTGGGCAAATGGGGGCCACTTTGTTGCAGTGGGCGGAGTTCTCGAAGAATGTGGGCTCAGTAGTTGTTGCCCAGGGACCTAGTTGCCCCAAGGCATGTGGGACCTTCCCAGACCAGCATCCAACCCAGGTTCTGTGCATTGATAGGTGGATTCTTGACCACTGGACCATCAGGGACCTTCTAAAATGACTATTATTTAAAGAACAAAACAAGAATTAAGTATTGATGAAGATCTGGAAAAATTGGGACCCTTTTTCACTGCTGGTGGTAATGTGAAATGGTGCAGTCACCATCCTAGTGAGCATAGATTCTAGTGCGCAAAGCAGCAGCTAACAGCTAGAGAGAGTTCCTTGGTTCAGGCAGAGTTCTAAGCGCTTTACAGAGTACTCCCATTAATAGATGAGGAAATTGAGGCCTATCAAAGGTTAAATAATTTCTTAATGGTCACACAGGGAAGTGACACAGCCAGAGTCTGAACTTTGAACCCAATCCACATACTGTCTACCCTCTACATAAATGACTACATTTGTATACTGTTTGTTGTTTTTTGGACAAGAGTTACTGGGGTGCAGACTTTTAAAAATATTTATCTGTATTTATTTTGGCTGCACCGGTTCTTAGTTGCAACATGCAGGATCTTCTAGTCTTGGCATGTGAAATCTAGTTCTCCTAGAGAACCTGGGCACCCTGCGTTGGGAGTGCCAAGTCTTAGCCACTTGATCCCCAAGGAAGTCCCTAACTTTTCAAAGTGAATGCCCTCCTGGGAATTCCCTGGTAGTCCAACAGTCAGGACTTAGTGCTTTCACTGCCAAGATTTCGGGTTCAATCCATAGTCTGGGAAGTAGGATCCCATAAGCCTCGAACAAAACAAAGCGAAACACACACTCACAAGTTAATACTCTTCTAATGGTCTTGACGAAGCAACTGTTGTAGCCATGAGTTCCAGGAAACAAACTCACTCAGAAGGACAGTGCAGATAGTGGAGTGCAGTTTATTACACCGATGGGCCCAAGGCAGAGTCTCCTCTTAGCCAAGGACCCCGACCAGCATTTGTGTAAATGTTTTATACCCCATGTGTACGTGTCTGAACTCACCACCCCAAATTCCTTGAGACTTACATAAACAAATGAAGGGTAAATATAATCACAGTAATCTCATCATTCATGTGTTATATGTTCAAACAGTTAAACAATTGGCCAATAATCAATAAGCCCAAAGTTACACTCTGATAGGTACAGAAAAATTTATGGCCTGTCCAGAGACAGGGGTGATAAGTGTATATTTTCTCTTAGGCGATGAGGTCTTCAAGATTCCCCTGTCTGGAGGGGGTCTTATCCTTTTATTGTCGTTTCCATAGGCACTAAGCAGAGTTTAGAGTCCGTTGGAGAGGCGGCTGAGCATGACCAGCATGAACAGGTCTAAGATGGAGTCCAGGCCCTGTGAATTCCCTCTTCACAACAAATGTGTATTTCGAATTCTACTTCTAAGTCATCACTTTTTCACTTCCAGGAATTGACAAAAATACTGAGTTCTTCAATTTCAACAGTAACATTGAGAATAAAATTTAATCTTTTAAAATTTATTTTTATTTAACTTTGGTCATGCCTCAAGGTATGCAGGATTTTAGTTCCCTGACCAGAGATCAAACCCAGATCCGCCGCTTCAGGAGCTTAACTGCTGGACTGTCAGAGAAATCCCTAATCTTGGAGAATTTCCATAACTGTCCCCCAATCCTATTCATTATAAATAAAAATGGACAAGAGGTGAAAGAAATGTGAAAGAATTGAAACTTTTTCCTTGCATTGCTGGTTCAGTTAGATATAAGTATGTTGCTTTCTTTTGAAACAGGATGTCTCGGGCTGTTCACCTTCCAGTCCCCTGTCCTGTTCAGCTTGGTTCGTTAAGAAATGACTCCTTGGAAGCACAGCTTCATGAGTATGTCAAACAGGGGAACTATGTGAAAGTGAAGAAGATTCTTAAGAAAGGTAGGCATCATATTAAAATGGCACATGCAACTTGATTCACATTACTGAATAGCATTGGAAGGAAAACCAGGTACATCATAAGACTATGAATTCTTGGGGCAATTGGAAGTTAAATTTAGAGATGAGATGTTCTCTACCGGTGCAGTCAGATTGTTCAACAGAGGTCATAAATCCCTGGAGGCTGTTATGTTTTGTTTTGTGCTAAGGAATCATGAAGTCTTCAGTTCTTTAGGTCCCTAAAGGTTTCACCTCAGGCCCCAGCCACCCACTTTAAATTCTGCCTGTTTCTCTTTTCTCTTTCAAATCTACCCCACCTACTGAGTCTTCTGAGGGCTGTGGTGGAGTGAGAAGGCCAGTTTTCTCGGCTCTCTTCTTCCTTGCTCCTTAGAGGCACTTGATACTTTTGTTTTCAAGGTGTTTTTGTTTGTTTTGTTGTATAATTGATGTATAATGGCTTTACAGTGTTGTGTTAGTTTCTGCTGTACAACAATGTGAATCAGCTACAAGTAAACATATATTCCTTCCCTCTTGAGCCTCCTTCCCACTCCCACCCCCATCCTGTACCTCCAGGTCATCACAGAGAACAGAGCTGAGCTCCCTGTGTTGTAGAGCTATCTTCCCACTAGGTATTTTACGATGGTAGTGTATATATGTGTCAGTGCTACTCAGTTCATTCCACCCTCTCTTTCCCATGGTTTGTCCAAAAGTTTGTTCTCTACTTCTGCATCTCTATTCCTGCCAACAAATAGGTTCATCTGTACCATTTTTATAGATTCCATATATGTATGTGTGTATATATATATATATATATATATATATATATATTTGCGTTTGATTTTTTTCTTTCTGATTTACATCACTCTGTATGACAGAGTCTAGGTCCGTCATGTCACTACAAATGACCCAATTATTTTCAAGATGTTTTGTTTTTGTTTGTTGTTGGGCAGACAGAAACAACAGACATAGCTCAGGCAATCTTCAAAAGAACAAACACACAGAAAATCAAACTCAAATGAAAACTCTGTTGGTATTTGCTCCTGATCTAGAGATCCAGACCTGCTTTTTCAAGAGTAACAAGAAGTCCTGTTAGATTCCCTCTCTTCTTTCTTCAATCTTAGTATTAGAAAGAAGGCTTAGAAAGTTTCTCTCAGCAGGTTTATGGAGCAGTCAAGGTGACCTCATTTCTCTACGGTGTTTCTCCATTTGCCTCAACAATATTCCTGACAACTTCCAGAAGGGTAGCACCTATTTTATAAGGATTCAACTATCCCCAAAATACTTCTCTCAAAAAGTTCTCAAGAGTTTCCATGTACCATCCCTAGAATCTGTAGATAAAGTGGCTGATGGTGAACTAAATTTATTTAAAAGGTTCTGTTTTTTACACCCTCCAAAATTTTGCATTTACTTCATGACAGATCTGTGTGTGTTTTAATATGAAAATTGATGTTCAAGGTGGGTATGCTTTGACTTTTAGTGTCCATATCCTCCAATATGAGAAGCAGAGTTCTGTGACATTTTTTATCTGTCTCCTAGACATCTCTTGAATGTTCTGTATCTTCATATTCTTTTTTTTTTTTAACTCTTTTTTTTTTTTTTTTGAGGTATAGTTAATGTGGACTTCCCAGGTGGCACTAGTAGTAAAGAACCTGCCTACCAGTGCAGGAGACTTAAGAGATGTGGTTTTGGTCCCTGGGTTGGGAAGATCCTCTGAAGGAGGGCATGGCAACCCACTCCAAGATTCTTGCCGGGAGAATCCCCATGGACAGAGGAACCTAGTGGGGTACAGTCCATAGAGTCACAAAGAGTCGGACACAATCGAAGTAACTTAGCACCCATAGTTAATGTACATTATGTAAGTTTCAAGTGTACAACATAGTGATTTACAATTTTTAAATGTTATACTCTACTCCAGTTATAGTGATCATAAGCTATTGGCTATATTCCCTGTGTTGTATGACATATCCTTGTAGCTTATTTATTTTATCCATTGTCATTTGTACCTCTTAATTCCCTCCTCCATTCTGCCCCTCCCCCTTCCCTCTCCTCACCAGTAACCACTAGTTTGTTCTCTGTGTCTGTGAGTCTCTGTCAGATTCACTTGTTTGCTTTTTAGCTTCCACTTATAAGTGATATCATACTTGTCTTTCTCTGTCTGACTTCTTAATGCATCTTCAAATTCGTGATATTAAACTAGAGCAGGGGGTGAGGTTGACGGGTGTAATGGATATGAAGCAGAACTTCATCTGTGCCTGGCAATTTTGTCTAAAGCCTCAGAGTGAAAAACAGGGAGTGATGAATATCCCCACGATCTAAAGCAACACTTCTTAGGAGATGGCCAAAACGATCTTGGACCTTCATCTCCATTACCCACCTCAGGCTATCTAAGAGAAAGTAATGGGGCAGTGGTGTAAGTGTCAGAGAAAAGACTGTTCCAAAGGCATTCACAGGAAGCCAGGTAAGAGGCCGTTCAGGTGAACCTCCTGGAGAGAATTCTGGTGCCTGCTGCCGAGAATTGGGAGCCTGTGGCTCAGCCTGGTGAACAGTAGAAACATGTCAGCCAACCCCAGCTGCCACCAGGGTGGCATGAATTAAGCCTGACTTGTTACCTGGAATTTAGAGATCAAGAGGACTGCCATCTGCCTCCTACCTGGAGCAGTCCTTAATGGCTGAATGAGCATGAGAGACCAGCAGTTGGAATGGCTGTACTTTCGTCAGCTGTGGGGTAGTTAGACTCTGGAGGGTAGCTGAGCATCTGAAGGGACCTCACCTATGAAGGAAGGAAGAATTCCAATGGAGAAGCTGGAGCTGTAGCAAGAAGTCGGTAGAAATACAAATCAGAACTACAATGAGGTATGACTTCACACTGGTCAGAATGGCCATCATCAAAAAGTCTACAAACAATAAATGGTGGAGAGAGTGTGGAGAAAAGGGAAACCTCCTGTGCTGTTGGTGGAATGTAAATTGGTCCAATCATATGGAGAGTAATAGGGTGGTTTAGAAAACCAAAAATAGAACGATCATTGTTGTTGTCTAGTCGCTAAGTCATACTCAACTCTTTTGTGACCCCCTTGGATGGTAGCCTGCCAGGCTCCTCTGTCCATGGGATTTCCCAGGCAAGAATACTGGAGTCGGTTGCCATTTCCTTCTCCAGGGGATCTTTCTGACCCAGGGATTGAACCTGCATTCCCCACATGGCAGGCAGATTCTTTACCACTGAGGCACCTGGCAAGAACTACCATGTGATCCACCAATCCCAGTCCTGGATATATATATCCAGAGAAAACTTGAATTCAAAAAGATACATGCCTTCTGATGATCATAACAGCACTATTTACAATAGCCAAGACACGGAAGCAACCTAACTGTCCATTGAGAGGTGAATGGATAAAGAAGATGTAGTGCTTATATATAATGGAATATTACTCAGCCATAAAAATAAAGAAATAATGCCATTTGCAGCAGCATAGATGGACCTAGAGATTATCGTACTAAATGAAGTAAGTCAGAGAAAGACAAATACCATATTATATTGCTTATATGTAGAATCTAAAACAAAATGATACAAATGAACTTACTTACAAAACAGAGTCACTGATACAGAACTTATGGTTACCAGTGGGGAAAGGAATTGCAGGGGATAAATTGGGAGATTGGGATTGACATATGCACACTACTATATATGTAAAATAGATAGTAAGAACGGGGAACTCTACTCAATACCTATAATGTCCTTTATGGGAAAACAATCTAAAAACAAAGGGTGATATATGTGAAATTAAAAAGACATTTGCTCCTTGGAAGGCAAACTATGACAAACCTAGACAGCAGATAAAAACCAGAGACCTCACTTTGCCAACAAAAGTCTGTATAGTCAAAGCTATGGTTTTTCCAATAGTCATATACGGATGTGAGATTTGGACCATATAGAAGGCTGATTGCTGAAAAATTGATACTTTTGAATTGTAGTGCTGGAGAAGACTCTTGAGAGTCCCTTGGACTACAAAGAAACCAAACCAGTCCATCCTAAAGGAAATCAGTCCTGAATATTCATTGGAAGGACTGAGGCTGAAGCTGAAGCTCCAATACTTTGGCCACCTGATGTGAAGAGTTGACTCGTTGGAAAAGACCCTGATGCTGGGAAGGATTGAAGGTGGGAGGAGAAGGGGTGATGAAGGATGAGATGGTTGGATGGCATCGCCGACTCAATGGCCGTGAGTTTGAGCAAACTCCAGGAGATAGTGAAGGACAGGGAAGCCCGTTATGCTTTGATCCATGAGGTCACATGGACTTAGTGACTGAACAACAACATATATGTGGATAACTGATTCACTTTGCTCTGCAGCAGAAACTAACACAATGTTGTGAATCAACTATACTCCAATAAAAATTAAAAACAAAAAGTCAAGAGAATAGCGCAGAGGCCTGCATTAGGGTGGTGTGTTACTACCTTCAGAGACCTGAAGGACCCACTAACCCCTCCCACAAAAGAGCAGGCATTAGGACAAGGCCGAAAGCTCTAAAGAGCATCAGCTAAGTACAAAGGCCTTTGCCCCTTGTCGTCTCATTGGTCCTCTCCCCACTTCATCTGTGGAGTTGTCAGAAACAGCTTTGAGATTAGAGGAGTGGAAGAGCAGGGGAGAAGTTTTGACTTCAAAGGACAGAATAATTTACTGCCTGAAATGAGTCTGTGCTTTGAGTGCCTGAGGCAGTATGGTATCTTCCTGAGGTGCCTCTAAGGAGAGGGGAAGAGAGAACTGACAGAGTGTCCTTGAGGGCATCAGAAGGAGAAAAATTGTTTCCTGCTTGTATCCTACTTAGTTCATCCAGTTCAGAAGACCAGATACTACCCATTATGAGTTCTAAAACCCAATGGATGAGTTCCAGAACCTCAGCCCACACCTTATTCATTTTCTTTTTAAGAATTTTTTTGTGTGTGGACCACTTTAAAAATCTTTATTGGGTTTGTTATATATTGCTTCTGTTTTATGTTTTGGTTTTTTGCCCACGAGGCAGGCATATGGGATCGTAGCTCTTGACCAGATATCAAACCCATATTCCCTGCATCGGAAGACAGTGTTAACCACTCACTGCCAAGGAAGTCCCTCTCTCCTCATGTTTTTAATTATATGCGTAGTAATTGAGCCTTGGAATTAGAGCAGCCGAGAAAAGATGCACAGCCCTGCCTTCCGTGAGTATAACCCCGCTGGAGACAGAGACCCGGGACAGTGACTGAAGTCCTGAGACGGGCAGGGGCGAGGGAGGCACGCAGCATATCTCAGCCTCCGGTCTGGGGGGTAGTCAGAGGAAGATTCTTAGAGAAGTGATACTGAGGCTCAGACCCTAAAGAAAAAAACTTGAAGCGAGAAGAGTAAAAGGTAAAGGTTGGGAGCAAGGGAGGGTTAAAGTGATGCAGCCCTCAGAGGATGGAAGTGTGTGGACGATTTGAGCTAGAGAAGGAGGCAAAGTGGCAGGAGAGAGTGGCACAGGGTGAAGCTGTCAATGTAAGCTGCAGCTCAACGAGGCTTCAGGGGCTGTTGGAAGGATTTTGGTAATCGGTGCATCCGTATTTAGGACTGTTACATCTTCCTGGTGAATTGACCCTATTATCATTATGAGATGTCTCTCCTTATCTCTGGTAGTATTTGTTGTCTTGAAGTCTAATTTTTCTGATAATACAGCCACTTCAAGCTCCTTATGCTTACAGCTTATAAGATATCTTTATAGAGTTAAAATATATCTTCTGAAAAAAATAAAATATGTCTTCTGTAGAGTGCATTGAGTTGAGACTTGTATTTTAAAATGCATTCTGATACTCTCTGCCTTTTAATTGGAGTGTTTAGTCCATTAACATTTAATGTAATTATCAATATGGTTTATTACAAAGAACACAATTCAGGAACAGCCAGATGGAAGAGGTGCATAGGGCAAGGCATGGTGTGTGTGTGTGAGTGCTTGGAGTTTCCGTGCCCTCTTTGAGTATACCACCCTTCCAGCACTTCAGTCTGTTTACCAACCTGGAAGTTCTCCAAACATAATCAATTAGGATTTTATGAAGGTTTCATTATTCAGGCATCATTGATTCAACCATTGGTGATTGAGCTCACTCTAGCCCTTCTCACCTGCTGAAGGTGGGACAAGATTTGAAGTGGAGGGCTGTGGCAGAGCTGAAAATCATTGCTTTCTCATGACCAGCCCCATACTGAAGCTGTCTCAGAACCCCTCAGCCAAGAGTCATTTCAGCAGCATACCAAAGACACTTGTCATTCCTAACACTAAGAACATTCCAAGGATTTTAGGAGCTCTTGTGCCAAGTATCTGAGAGTAGATTTCTATTTCTAAACGATTGCTCTGGCTGCAGAAGGCTATGACGTATATAAGCAGAGGAAAAAAAGACTAGGATGTGGCTTCCCTGGTGACTCAGTGGTAAAGACTCCACCTGCCAATGCAGGAGTCCCAGGTTCAATCCTTGATCTGGGAAGATTCTACATGCTGCAGAGCAACTAAGACTGTGCACCACGACTGTTTAGCCTGTGCTCTGGAGCCTGGGAGCCACAGTTACTAAGCCTGTGTGTCCTAGAGCCCATGCTCCACAACAAGAGAAGCCACTGCAATGAGAAGCTTGCACACCGCAGTGAAGAGTAGCTCCTATTGGCCACAACTAGAAGAAAGCCCACGCAGCACACAAGACCCAGCACGGCCAAAAATAAACAATAAATACATAAATGAATAAAAAAAATTTAAAAAAAGAAAAGAGTAGGATTGTTGCAGGAAGGGGGACCCCTTCCAGGGCCCGAAACTGGACTCTTGTCTAACACTCAGAAATGAATTGTCCGAGGAGACACATGCACTGACAAAGCAAGAGACTTTATTGGGAAAGGGCCCCCGGGTGGAGAGCAGGCAGGTAAGGGAACCCAGGAGAACAGCTCTGCCACATGGCTTGCAGTCTCTGGTTTTATGGTGATGGGATTAGTTTCTGGTTTGTCTTTAGCCAGTCATTCTGACTTCCTGGTGGTGCACGCCTTGTTCAGCCAAGATGGATGCCAGAGAGGAAGATTCTGGGAGGTGGGCGAACAAGTGTGTCTCCTTTTGACCTTTCCCAAACTCTTCTGGTTGGTGGTGGCTTATTAGTTCCGTGTTCTTCACCAGAACCTCCTGTTGTAAAACCACTCAGGTTACTGTGGTGCCTGGCCGGTTTCAATGAGTGTGCTTCCCCTAACAGGATGACTTGTTTTTGGTTTGAGCAACTGGGTTGAATGTGGTTATCACTGCCTGAAAGAGGAATAGGTTTGGGAAGAAAGCTATTGAAAGTCAGTCTGGGCCACCTGAGTTAGACACCTGTGATTTCTTGCGTGTCAAACGGAAGCTGAGTATATGAGCCCGCAGCCCAGAATAGACCTGTCTGGGTCTATGTTGAAATGTCTAAATCCATGTTGAAACCAAGGATGATCTAGAGAAGAGGGCCAAGAACCCTGCTGGTAGGAACTTCACTCTCTTATAGAAAGGTTGCCCTTATTGGACCAGGAGTAGAGAAAAAAGGAGGGGAAAACCAGGCGGTTTGCAATCGTTATGTCAGTAACCAGGTTGAGGGAAAGAATGATACATTGACTGATTCATCATTCATTCAATAGTATGCATTTGCTGGGCAGCTACAGTGGTTGGCAACTGGCTGGAGATGCAGAGATAAATATGACCTGGTTCCTGCTTTTAAAGACCTCACAGTTGAGTAGGGGGAAATAAATGCATTTATACCCCCAATGAGCTATGTACACAAAGCACAGTGTGGTCACTGTTAGCTGGGAAGCTAAAGGGAGGCCTCCAGAAGAGATGAGAAGAACTGAGAATATGCTCATAGGAGGCCAAGATTGGCATGGATGGCAAGGAGTCCCCAGAAAGGTTGGAGGAAAGGAGAACGGATATGGAAGGGCTGAGACCACAGACAAGGGGCTCTTGTGCGAAAGTGACTGGAAGGGACCTTATAACTCTGTAAGACTTTAGAAACTGCTCAACTAGAGGTGGTAGGATGAGATGAAATGATAGTCACTTTATTCATGTTATTGTGATGCAACAAAAAATGTGGTTGATTCAGAAAACCACGGACTGCATGTTCACAGAGCACTGTGCTTTCTGGCTCTGGAAGACCTGGGGCAGAAAGGTCTTTACAACAGGAAGTTAAGTGATGAAAACGGTTACACAGCATCGCATATAAGGTGTGTTCTTTGAGGAGAAGCTGGGACTAACTTTTGCCACAAGTAAATGGGTCGGCTTCCTCTCAGATGTGGAAGCCAGGAAGACCAGTCGCTCACGACCAAAGTTTGAGATGGTGTATGTAATGCTTTCTTCGAGAAATGAACTTGACTGGCGCTCAGACTGCCTGATGAA
>ML664177.1:44147932-44241754 GCA_007570785.1 Antilocapra americana
CTCTGGGAGAGTAAGAGGGAGTGAACACCGTCTGAGTGGTTTTGTTTCTCATTGGTTTGTGTTAGACATTGTGCATTCCTGTCTACTTCATGTTTTTTAGAGCTGTTAGACTAGATTGTGTTTACTCTCTTTGTGGTGGAGAGACTATGATGTGAGTGGATTCCATCATTTCAGTAATGTTATTTTACCAGTTCTTTTCAATGAGCCGGTTCTCTGCATCAGATGTTCCAAGTCTTTAGCATGTTTTTCCAATGAGTTTTCAGGATTGGCTTTCTTTAGGAGGGGCTGGTTGGAACTTTCTTGCAGTCTAAAAGACGAAGAGTTTTTCCCAACACCACAGTTTAGTAAGCATTGATTCATCATGCTCACTCTTCTTTATATTCCCACTCTCACATCCATATATGACTACTGGGAAAACCGTAACTTTGACTAGATGGATCTTTGCTGGCAAAGTAATGTCTCTGCTTTTTAAATATGCTGTCCAGGTTGCACATAGCTTTTCTTCCAAGGAGCAAGCGTCTTAATTTCATGGCTGCTGTCACCATCAGTAGTAATTTAGGAGTCTCCCCTTCCCCTAAATAAAATCTGTTTTCATTATTTGCCCATATGTGGTTTCCGTAGGGTTAAGTAGTTTTTTCTGCTAGTATCTTGTTTTTCGGTGGTCCTTTCATTTGTTTCTTGGCGGTGAAGTTTGTCTGTCTCTAGCAGCTGAGCCTTTTTTTCTCCCGCCTGTTCACTGGGTACTGAAGTATCCTTCATTTGATTTTTTGAGTGAAGGGTTTTTGTGGTTTGCCTTTTCCTGGGTAGATTAGGTTTGGAATATGCTGCAAGGAGGGCTTCTGAGATAAAGGATAAGCTTGCAATGCAGGTGGGTTCGGTCCACAGGTGGGGAAGATCCCTTGGAGAATTTGGCAACCTGCTCCAGGATTCTTGCCTGGGAACTGCCAGGGACAGAACTGCCAGGGACAGAGGAGCCTGGTGGGCTATAGTCCATGGGGTCGTGAAGATTCAGACACAACTGAGCACATATTGCCAGTGCTTTGACAAAGCAGGCTGGGCGCTGGGATGTCCTTCAACCATTTATTACAAAAAATAAGTAATTTTAATCAGTGGAATCAAAGATATACAAGTATAGTCTAAAATTGCTAATCTGCCTTTATGAAATCGGTATCACACTAGAATGTTCTGTGAGTTGCTTTTCTCATTTTTTTTGAAATTCATATATATATTTCAAGAAACAGGAAAAGACAACAAAATCATTCAAAATCACTATCAGCAGAAATTCAGAGCCCTCTCTGATGGTGTTTGTTTTGCCTTGTTTTGTTTTAAATGCTTAAGAAAGTGTGGTAGTGGATAAAAAAGTAATGGGTAAGTTGATACTGTAAGTTTATTCATTTGGTTGTTCATTTAACAAATATGAGCAATGGGATTTTATATCGGAGCAAACAACAAAGGAATGAACAAATAGCAGTGTAGTGTGTGTGTGTGTCTGAAGGAGAGAGTATGTACAAGATGTTTTAGGAAGTAAGCACTGACAGGCAAGTTGGACCAGACTAGAACGCCGTAAATTCCAGGCTAAAGAGCTTCTCCTGAAACGCAGCAGGGCCCCATAATCCTTGCCACCCGTGTCTTCAGTCTGCCTTTTGTCTGTAGAAAACCTGTGTTATCTAGTGTGTGTGTGGGTCCGGCAGCTCGCCACTCAAAAGCCAGTAAATAGCCCAGATGGTGGAAAGAACAATTTGCTTTATTTCAGATGCCGGCAACGTCGGGGACGGTGGCGGACATCTGAAAGCTCCCCTTTCACTTGCACAAAATAGATTATCGTTTGAAAATTTTTATGTATTCATTTTTGGCTGTGCTGGGTTTTTGTTGCTGTGCATGAGGTTTCTCTAGTTGCGGCGATCGGGCAGCACCTCTAGGTGTGGTGTGGAGGTTTCCCCACTGTGGTGACTGCTCTTGTTGCGGAGCGCAAGCTCCGTAGTTGTGGTGCACGAGCTTGGTTGCCCTGCAGCACGTGGGCGCTTCCCAAACCAGGGGTCCAGCTTATGTCCCCTGCGTTGGCAGGCAGGTGCTTAACCACTGGACCAACAGGGAAGTCCAAAACTGACTGTTTTTTAAGCTCACATCCCGTTACTGGTTAAAAAGTGTTGGAAGTTTAATTTTTAATATTTATAAAGTAGGTGTTATTTGCTAAACTGTTAGATACTTCAAATCCATCATTTTAGCTCGTATCCACTCATTGATTGAACCCCCTAATGTTGCCTGCTTGCTTAGATTTTTGCTTTTCCCGTTTAATAGTACATTTTGTCTGTCTGTATTCTAACTGATAGAGATCTAATTCATTTTAATTAACTGCTTAATACTTTAATATCTGTATGTACCATAATTTATTCAACTGTGCCTGTACTGGTCTTTTTTTGGCTGTTTGTTTTTACCAGAAACAATGCTTTGATAAAGTACTTGGCAATAAATTTTTACATAATGGGTTTTTAATACTCAAAGTGGGATTTCTGGGTTAAATTTTTAATAAATATTGCTACATTGCTTTCCAAAGGCATTGTAACTGTTCACACTTCCAGTTGCATTTAGGAAAGTGTCCCGTGTTCCCATCTCTTCTGCAGCACTGAATATTTTCTCATTTTCAATTTTTTTTCAAGCTTTAGAGGAAGTTTATTCTTCTTCCCACTATTTCAACTCAGACATCATGTTATATTGGTTTATTGAATATTCCAGAGTAGGGTGAAATATCCATCATTTTTAACATTCCTGGCAGAACAGCTTGTGCAAAGGATCGTGATGAGTATGAGGGGCTGGGAGACTGTAGTCCATAGGGTCGCAAAGAGTTGGACATGACTGAAGCGACTTAGTCGCTTCACACATGCACACACGTGGTTCATTATGAAGTGAGGGGGGATTTGGTGTGCAAAATAAGGCTGTGTCACTCGAGTGTAGATGTCACGTGAGGGTATACTCTTCGGTTCTTGTCTCGTCACAACAAAGATTTGGAGTGACGGACATTGAAGCCCTCATCAGGTCACAGCTCTCGAGTCTTGGAGAGACCGTGTTATAGCTCTTAAATAAATCAGTGTTACAGCTCGGTGTTACAGCTCTATTTTATTTAGCAGATGATAGCCGGAGAATCCATCCTCCAAGCGTGAGGACATGCTGATCCAAAGACATGAAGAGAAGAACACCGCAGTGCGTGGGGGAGAGAGGGAGAGTCCATCCTCGAAGCCTGGGAGAGAGAGATGGATAGAGCTCTTTGGCTCCTCTTTTATGTTTTTTCTGCCCTCTGGGCCCGTGCTATGCAAATTGGTAGAACAGGAGTGCTGTTCTACCTGAAGTTCTCATTCAGGTCCTCAGACTTTCCTGGTTCTATTTTCGCGGGCTTTTCCCTTCCTTGTCTTCTAGCCACCACCATTTTGGACTCCTGTTTCCTATTCTAACTACCTAACAGCTGGATAGACTCCTGTGGGCCAGACTGAACCAGACTTGGTAAACTGTTTAGAGAAAGGCTATCTTTAGCCCAAGCGTTGGGAAGTAACTCTCTGCTAAAAAAAAAAATGCACAACGTGAGAGTTTCGAGTCACGTTTTATTTGGGGTAATATGAGGACTGCAGCCTGGGAGACAGGATCTCAGATAGCTCTGAAGAACTGTTCCATAGAGGTAGGGGGAAGGGTAAAAGGAGGGTACATTCAATCAAGCATATGTATTTTTTGTCTTAGTTTCTGCTGGTCTTGTGAAGCTTCTGCGAGTCACCAGAAACTGTTGTCACCATGAAGGATTTTAGTGCTTTTCTAATTATGAGGAGATACAAGCATTGGGCTCCTAAAGTCAGCCCCTGAGAATATCTGTCTGAGGAGTTGTCCTGCCAGCTTTCGCCACGCACTAAGTGCCTCGTTTCTGCTCTCCACCTCTAACTCCTTCAGGGTGTGCTGAAGGTCAGCAGCACATATTTAAACCGTGTAGAGGTGGATAGCAAGCACCCATGGCAAGCGCCAGATTGTAGCTGACACTACCAAAGCTTTAAGCAGGGGAATGACGTACTGTCCTGCTTATTTAAACGCAATTTTTATCTACATAAACATTCCTTGGGTTGGGGGGAGGGAATCCTGAACAGTATTTTTATTTTGGCCTTTTGATCATAGCGTGGAGCGGTTTGCCAATGTAATAGGTTTCGGCTTCAGGTCGTTCCTCTCACCATCCACTCGGCCCTCCAGTGAAAGGCCTCTGGGCTTCGGCCGCCAGTCTCAAAAGCCGCGGAAGACTCAGTCTGCGGCGCACTTTGCAGCCGTCAGCCTCTTAGGTAATCCTGATGCTGCGGGTCTGCCGGCACAGACGGGGAGGGGCTGGAAGCGACTGGCGAGTGATTGGCTGCTTAAAAACCGTATGTTAATTAAGTAGCGATTTGAAATGTCCTCTGAACCGGTGAGCGTGTTCGAAAAGCCTTGCCAGTCTTTGGTAATGCAAGGATTCTTTAGAAAACACATGCCAGGGTATATTTTGAGAGAATGTTGCACGGGTTTTTAAAAAAACTCACCATCCGTGTAATATGTGTGCATTTTGTACACGTCCTGAACACCAGTGGCGTCTAGCTAAGACTATACTTTCAGGGATCATTTCTATAGTTCGTTACTAGAGAAGTTTCTCTGAACGTGTAGAGCACCCGAAACCACGAGGAGGAGACGCAGCGTTCTCTTCTGAGCGTGAAGTCGGCTTTTGGTGTTGCTTTTGCAGCTGCCATCAGCCTTTGATGATCGTTCTTCTTTTCCTTTTGGAGATGAAGAGGGAGAGAACGTAGTCTGAGTGGTTTCGGGTTTTCTCTTAATAGCTTTATACAAGTAGTGTCTTTTGTACTCTTATCGTTGTAAATTTTGTGTGTCCATTGGGTTTACTATTGGTTGTAGTATGTGAAGTCTGCTTGTTACAGACTCTTGCAGCCTACTCAAGTTCACGGTGGTGTCATTCAAGCGTCTCTTTATTTTACTTTTTCTGATAGCGTCGGTCTTTTTCCAGTGAGTCTGTTCTTTGCATCAGGTTGCTTAAGTATTGGAGTTTCAGCTTTAGCATTCGTTTTTCCATTGAATATTGAGAAGTGGTTGAATCTCTTTGCAGTCCAAAGTGTCAAGAGTCTTCAAAAGCATCAATTCATCGGTCCTCAGCTTCTTTATAGGCCAGTTCTTACATGCATGCATGACTACTGGAAAAACCATAGCTTTGACTAGATGGACCTTTTTTTGTTGGCAAAGTAATGTCTCTGCTTTTTTTTTTTTTTTTTTGAAGATTCCATTTTATTTTATTTTTTTAATTTATGTCTCTGCTTTTTAATAAGCTGTCTAGGTTGGGCATAACTTTTCTTCCAAAGAGCAAGCATCTTAATTTTATGGCTGCAGTCACCATCTGCAGTGATTTTGAGGATACTGGCAAGTTTCAGTCCATTGGGTCGCAAACAGTCGGACATGACTGAGCGATTTTAAAACATTTTTCAGTTATGTTTGTTACCGTCTTGATCCCGTGTCTTTTTAATTTGCTGAGTTTGTTGTGTGTAAACATCTCATCATGAATTCCCTTTTTATGTTGTTTGAAGACTGGGGACAGTTCATTCCTTTTCTTTTGTTCATGTAGTGGAGTGTGGTTTTCAGCAGGCATTTTCTGGAAATAACATTTTGAGTGTAAACACTGGTTTCTTTCTAGTTGATTCTGTGTCCTTTTGTGTTCCTGTCAGTAATGATGGCTTTCATTTTTCCTTTAATTAAAAAATCCTGTGTAAAGGAATTTTCATTTGTCTCTTGTATTTGCATTGATCCTGATATTTGCTTTGCAGGAATTTACGTTGATGCTGTTAATTCCCTGGACCAGACAGCCCTTTTCATTGCAGCATTATTAGGGCTTACAAAAATAGTTGATGTCCTGGTAGATTATGGAGCAGATCCAAATCAGTAAGTATAATAATATCACTACCTAGAATATTCACACTAAAGATGATGGAGTGTTTGGAAACTAGTTTAACAAGATATTAAAAGAAACTTTACTAATTTATGTTGATGAACTACATTTGTACACTTATATTGAAACAAGCTTTATTTTATTTGATTGGTCACACAGCTTGCAGGATCTTAGTCCCCTGATCAGGGATTAAACTCAGGCCCCCCAGTGGAAAATTGGAGTCCTAACCACTAGAGTTCTGTGGCTCAGATGGTAAAAGCATCTGCCTGCCATGCGGGAAACCTGGCGTTAATTTGGGAGACCTGCGTTTGATCCCTGGGTCAGGAAG
This sequence comes from Antilocapra americana, assembly GCA_007570785.1. Classification (NCBI taxonomy): domain Eukaryota; kingdom Metazoa; phylum Chordata; class Mammalia; order Artiodactyla; family Antilocapridae; genus Antilocapra; species Antilocapra americana. The sequence goes on from ML664177.1 coordinate 44,154,208, forward strand.
ATCCTCTGGAAAAGGAAATGGCAACCCACTTCAGTATTCTTGCCTGGAAAATCCCACGGACAGAGGAGCCTGATATGTAGCCTGACTGTAGCCCTCCATGAGGTCGAAAAGAGTTGGACACTACTGACTGATTTCTCTAAAAGCCTCTTTAAAAACCCACTAGACCACCAGGGAATTACCAGAAACGTGATTTTTTTTTAACTGTTAACAAAGTTTTCTGAGCAGTTTTACTAGACCCAATGAAATAAGTGAACCTCACTGCTCATTAATTAATTTAGTCATTAGCAAGTACTGCTTGTATAGTTCCATCCACATTATTGTTTGATTTATTTAAAAGCACTTTAACGCACCCCACAGGTAAGTTCTTAATCAGTGATACTTGGCCTTGCTTTGTCAGGATGACATTTGTAGTTGTGGTTTAAAAGAATCTGAGTCATGGTTCAAATTTTAATATGAGAGAGCAACACACTGTAATGAGTCAGCTAAAGTGAACGGGGCCTTCCCAGGGAACAGGCAAAAGCAGGTATGTTTACAGCTTCCATTGAACAGAACCAGAAACAGATATTGAGCATTTATATGATTCCAGCTAATTTTCACAGGAATGCCAGAATATGTACAATCAGAAATCATAAAATAGCTTTCATATTAATGTACTTTTTTAAAAGTACTGATTTTGGAAGTTTGTTGTTGTTATAAGATTGTTTACTTAGAGGGAAAAAAATTGGAAGCTTGGAGAAGTATAAGGGAAAAATTAATCATATGAGAATTCTGTAACCAGAGATGACAGAAGGGACGTTTTGCTTTGTTTCCTTCCAGAAGTTTTCTGGATTCACATATACTCTGTCTCTACTGTATCAAAACTCAGAAATAGGCCTGCCTGCAGTTCTGCAGCAAAAATAAGTAAATAAAAAAATAAAATCATAATAATAAAAAAGCAAAAGAAAAATAATCTTTAATACTCCTGACCCCCCATAAAGTTTAAATGGTTGGTCCATAATGGTGCACTGTGTTAATGACAAGTCTGAGACCAGGAGCCCAACACCTAAAGAATTCAGAAATTCCCTTTTTAGAAATCCCCATTATAACAGGAGGATATGGGAAAGGACAATATCAGGAGGAGGAAGGTAGACCCCTTAGCTTTTAATTTTGTGATAGGAACACTTTCATGTACTTTAAAAATGTCTTCCATCAAGGTGAAAGGAAATTTCTGGGGGGAGATATATTCCATGGGCTCCATGGAAATGCTGTGACGGCCTGGGCTTACTGAGGTCACAGAGTCAGACGCCTGCAGGGCTACGTGGGTACAGGCGCTGTCTGCATCTGATGCAACTGGACAGAAAAGGAAGCCAAGAGACTAAAAATCCCAACTTTTATTGTGAAATCCCCAAAGTGTTAAATATTGTCCATTACTTTGAATTCTTATTTTAAAATACTATATGGTCAAATAAAACATGCCTCTGGGTTGCCAGATCAGTCTGTGGGCCTCAAGTTTTCAGCCTCTAGGATAAATTAATAAAGCAATACATTTTGATACTACTTGAACCTGAATTATGTTGTATGGTTAGTTGGGCATAAGAAATATTATTCCTTTCTTCCTTAGCATTCATGAGAAATAAATAATATCTTCTCTCTTCCTACTCAGCTCTCTTACTGTTTATGGGAAGAATGATTAGAAGGCTGTAAAACATTATATACAATTTTATTTTTAAAACAAGGAGAATATTACAGTTCCCATAGTGCAGTGCACTGGACTGCTCATCAGACCTAGGGATAGGAGAGAACTCACTATAAGAGTCCACTGCCTCATTGGCATCACCTGGGGAACTTGTAAAAAGTACACATTCCTGAGCTCCATTCTCGCAGATTCTGATTCAGTCTGCTGTATAGTCTGATGTCTGTCCTTTTGACAAATATCCCAATGACTTATTAAATTATGGTATGTCTGTATACTGGAATACTATGCAGCTATTTAAAAGGAATTGAGGTGGCTTGTATGTTTTCATATTGAAATTTCTCCTAGATATATTGTTAAAAGAAAACATTTAAATGCATAACAGTGAATATAGCGTTCTTCGTTTTGTTTTTTGGCCACATTATGTGGTTTGTGGGATCTTAATTACCTGGCTGGAGATTGAATCCAGGCTCTCAGCAGTGGTGAAAGTGCCAAGTCCTAACCACTGGACCACCAGGGAATTCCCAGTATAGCATATTCTTATTCCTACTTGTACATGCATAGAAAATTTCTGGAAGGATACAAAAACTGGTAACAGTAGTTGCCTCTAGGCAAGAGAATTGTGTATCTGGAATTGAGAGACTTTTTTTTTCTTTTTTTCTTCTTTTCCTCTTCCTTTTATTATTATTATTAAATTTTTTTTTCTCCTTTCTTTTTCCCTTCCTTCTCCCATTTTTGTTTCTTTTTAAATTAAAGAGAGCAAGCTCTGGAACTTCCCTAGTGGTTCAGACTCCATGCAGGGAGCTCAGGTTTGATCCCCTGGTTGGGAAACTTAAAATCTTACATGCTGCTTGGCATGGCCAAAGAAAAAGAACAAAGCTCTGTAGGTGATCCTGATGTGCAACCATGTTAGGAAACCACAGCTGCATATCACATCTTCACATCTCATGAAGGGTGTCCCTTCATGTCTCAGATAGTTTGTTGGCTTTGGTTAAATTTTTCTGAGTTTTAGGTGCTTGACCACATTGCTGATGCCAAGTTTTGTGGGCCTCTACCATAGCACTTGGAAGATAGAGACGTTCTCGCATGAGATGATCTCTGGTTAGGCTGTGCTTCACCAGCCTGACCACGTGGCCCTATAGACATGAAGGTTTCAGGGCAGCCAGCATCAGGGAACAGTGGAGACAGAACACTGGGTTGTGCCCAGAACACTGCCTAGGTGTGAATCTTGGCTTTGCCCTTTTTGTTTCCTCATCTGTAAATTGAGAAATAATACTCCTTGAACGGTGGTGGTAAAGATGGGAGAGGGGGAGGTGTGTAAGGTGAGAGTGTTAACGGTGTTACTGGTGTGTCACAAATGGTTCTCCTATTACCGAAGGTTGCCTTTGCAGTAAGGGAGCCCTGTGTTATCCAGGGGAGGGGAGGAGTGTTTCCATGGACACTGATTATCTCCCTCCCCTCTCCAGCCGCTGCTCTGATGGGAGCACTCCTGTCCATGCAGCAGCATTTTCAGGCAACCAGTGGATCCTCAGCAAACTGCTGGATGCAGGGGGTGATCTTCGACTACATGACGAGAAGGGTCAGAACCCGCAGACCTGGGCTCTGGCAGCAGGAAAGGAGCGCAGCACTGTGGTAAGGGTGGGCCTGCTCTGCAGACGTGCCCGTGACAGAGCGCAGGGCCAAGGCCTGTCCAGGGACAGCACAGGGCTTGCAGCGGCCTTGCCATCGGCACTGGGCACACACTCCTGGGATGAAGCAAGTTAAGCAACTAAAATCTCGGTCAGTTTTTCTGGTCATCCATTCAGTGGGGAGAGAGGACAATTGTAATTTTGTCCGACCCTTGACTAGCACTTACCCTGCATCAGATGTTCTGAATTAAACTAGTTAAATGTTAACTCATTTAATCTTTACAACAACTCTCAGGTAGGTCCTATTATTGTCTCCATTCTACAGATGGGGAAACTGAAGTGCATTGACATTAAACTTGTCTGTAGCCACATGCTGGCAGGCATGATGTGTTTTATTTATTTATTTTTTTGAATGCTGAGCTTGATCTTTAATGAAATTGAGTGTAGCAATCCTTCATTACACCATTCATGTTACAATAACCATGTAGTTGGTTGAACATATTTGTAAAAGGATCATAGATTTGTCATTCAATATATCCTTCACATCAGTATGCTTTGATGGGATCTCAATGTAGTATTTCAATATAGGAATATATTTTATCCACTGGGCTCAATCAAAAGGCATGATGTGTTTTAATGAGGGCTAAATAATCTAACATGGAAAGAATAAAGGACTTGCACAGTGCTGGACACATGGAGGGAAGGGGGAGACGGGCAGAGTCCCTTCCCTCTGGTTCTCCTGCTCATAAGCTACTGGGCCTTGGAAACAAGTTAAAATACTCCTCCTGCCTCAATTTCCTCATCTGTTGAATGAAGGATTTGGAGGAAATTATTGTCAAATAAGCTCCCTGAAAATGGAATCATCTCATTTCATATCTTTAGGAAATCCTTTGGCCCCTTCCCTTGCCAGACATTTCCCTGTGGGTGGCTCCTGTCTCCTCAGACCATTCTGGTCCCATTGAAAGCCAGGCTGGCCGTTAGCTGTGTGGGGCTGACTGTCCCTGCGTGTGTTGCAGATGGTGGAGTTCATGCAGCGCTGCGCCGCGCACATGCAGGCTGTCATCCAGGGCTTCTCTGACCTCCTGAAGAAGATTGACTCCCCTCAGCGGCTCATTAGTGGTCTGCCCCGGTTTGGGGGCCTCATGCCGGGGTGAGTGCTGACTCAAGCAGAGCCGGATGTTCTGCATCACCCAGCCTTCCCTGTGGGGGCCACAGTCTGGGCCACCTTGGTCCCCCCGCATTAGCTCCTTCCAACACCTGCCCACTCAAAGGGGTGAGCTTCAGGGGAGAGGATGTGGCCTCTGAAAACCATCAGTGTGCTCTCCACTCCCGCTTCCCGCTTCCAGGAATGTCAGGGGAAAGGAGTTCTGGGCTCCAGTGGGAAGCACCATATGGTTAGCAGGGAAGGAAGGAACTTTTCATGTCTGGGCTGCCCAGCAGAGAACCCTTTCTCAGCAGAACAAATGGCCAGCTTTTTTTTTTTTGGTCATCTCAGAACCATGGAAAGCATGTCCCTTTATTACTAAGGTTGCAGAAGACTGCAAATGCTTAATTTAAGGTTCCTCAGGCTCTTTTAAGCTGGTCTAAGACTTGCTGCCACCTGGATGGGCAACCTCCCCAGCCCCCATCACAGCTGCCAGAGGTGGGCTCCATCCAGGCTTCTCTTCATGCTCAGGAGAGTTATTTTAAGTTTTCTGGGCTTTATTGACTTAAGATTTATATGTGGAAGATTGTGTCCATTGTAATTTTCTCTGATGGCATCTTTTTCTGTGATCGGGGTGGCTCGACTTGCCACACTCTGCACAGGCTCCCACATCTCATTCTGTGCACATCAAGTCCTGGTTTTCTTCTCATGACCTGGATGCTTCTCATGAGAGACAAGTTCGTGATTCCCGTAAGGACCAGTTACTCCTGTCTGTTCTCCTTGCTGCTACTCTCGCCCATCCTGGTTCTTTACTCAGCGTGGAGAATGACCTCTTAAAAATGAAAACTGAATTGTGCCCCTCACTGCTAAAAACCCTTTTAGGGTCTTCTCAGGGCTATCATGTTAAGCGCCCGAATCCCTCATTTGGCCTTGGAGCCTCTACTTGGTTCAGGTCTTCCACCTCCTCTCCTGCCAGACTTAGGATCTTGGCAGACCAAATCTCTTCTAACAGAGCCAAAGCCTAGTCCCCGCTGCTGTTTTGTGACCTCAGGCCAGCAGGTTTCCCCTTTCTGGCTCCCTTTTTTCCCGTCTGTAAAATGAGAAAGTTAGACAAGATACTCTTTATGATTCTTTCCAACTTTGACCATCTGTATTTGTTATCTGTCGCACTAAGCCCAAACTTAGTGGCTTCAAACAGCAGTAAATATCTCACACGGTTCCTGTAGGTCAGGAATCAGGGAGTGGCTTAGCTGGGTGGTTCTGGCTCAGGGCATCTCACGATGATGTGGTCAAGATGCAGCGTGGGCTGGGACTGGAGGGTCCAGTTCCAAGATGGTCACTCGCATGGCTGGCAGATTGGTCCTGGGTGTTGGTCAGCCCCTTGAGGCTGCTAGAGCATCCTCACAACATGGCAGCTGGCCTTCTGCAGAGCAAGTGCTGCAAGAGAGATCAGGGCAGAAATCCTGGGGGTCTAGCTTTGGAACTCACACCACTCAGTCATTTCCGCAGTATCCTTTTGGGTTAACAGGTCAGCCCTCTCTGACCTGTGCATGGCTACACAAGGGCATGGACACCAGGAAATGGGTATCACGGGGGTCCTTTCAGATGGCAGACTGTTCAGTAGTAACAACAAAACCAGCTACACATTCTGACAGCTTGCATCAGCATTGTTCCTCTGGGTATGGTTCCTCCTTACTTTCCCCTCCTCTTTTCAATGTTTAGAAACCCTAACGGCTCTCCTAACCGACCACTTAAGGCTGGAGTCATTTCTGCCCAAAATATCTACAGCTTTGGCTTTGGAAAGGTAAGAGGTTGCCACCAGCAGCCACTGTTTGCAGGACTCACTGGGGAATTCCCTGGCCCTGGCTCTGGCCTTGGGCCCCACGACTTTGTCCAGCATGTCCTCCTGCGTCCTCCCCAAGGTGTTTTCTTCTTTACTGCTTTTTGCAGGACAAGTACCTCTCAGTGTTTCTGTCCTTACTGAAAAATGATGAAAGCCCCAGAGAGTTCTTTTGAATGACTCTGGCTAGATTTGGGGGAGTTTTAGGAACTGAGCCTTTAATTCCCAGCAAAGGCCCCAGACATGTTCTGTGGGGGCCTCAAGGGACCCCTGAGGCCTGGTGCTTCCTGTAGGCGTCTAACCTCTTTCTGTGAACCTCAGTTTCCTCACCAGCAAGAAGGAAAGAGTATTACAAGCTTGCAGGGTTTCTTGGAAGATAAAGATAATAAAAGAATTACCCCCAGTGCATAGGATATCCAGCAAATTGGTAAATAGCAGCTACCTTTATTTTTAGCTGGCTGGCAAGATTCTGGAGGTAGTTAAGTTTTTCCCTTTTCTCCCACTATTTGAAACTGTGCTTTGCTTTTAGTTTTACTTCACAGGAGGCACACAGCTGGCCTATCTAGGATCTCTTCCAGTAATTGGAGAAAAGGAAGTGGTTCAAGCTGACGATGAGCCCACCTTCTCTTTCTTCAGTGGCCCCTACATGGTCATGACCAAGTAAGTGGAAGCTGGCCAGTGGAAGTCGGATTTAGTGCCACAGGAAGAATGGACTTTGTGTGACTTCCCTGTGTGGGGAGGGTTTCTGCCCGAACACAGGGACAAACTGAAATGCAGATGTCTCAGTCAGGATTTCTCAATCTGGACACCATTGACATTTTCGTTGCCCTGTGCTGTTGGGGGTGGTTCTGTGCACCGTAGGATGTTTGGGAGTGTCCCTGGTCTCTCTGCACTGGATTCCAGTAGCAGCTCTGCCCACACCCCAGCCCCCTGCATTTATGATCGTGACAACCAGAATTGTCTACAGTCAAGGCCAGATGGCCCCTTGTTGAGAGGACTGCTCTGAAAGATGACTCATCACAGCGTTTCAACCTCTCTGCTCTCTAGAGAATTAGAGGCAGCATAGAGGTGACTGGCCTCTGATACGGGTCAAAGGGCACTGAAGCCCTGCAGCCGTCAGCTAATGGCTCTCACCAGCTGAGGGAGCGGAGATGGCAGGGATAGGATCTGACTCCGATGTAAGTCCCTGGGATGGTCTCGGTCTCCAGCGACCAGCTTCCTACAGGATCACCTGAGTTGTCCTGTCCAAGGTCTCTCTCCTCCTTGAACCTGGCTGCTTCTTCCCTGCTGAGCAGTCACATCCGTCTGAGAAGGCCTCTGCAGATCTGCACGGCTCTGTATCTCGTGCAGACGTGCTTCTTGTTTTCCTGCCTGAGATCTGTGACAGATCTGTCACGTCCTCTCTTCTGTCTACCTCGTATCCCTCCCCAGACCAGCCTCCCAACTGGCTTCTCGTTCTCCAGATACCCCTGCCCTACCACTCCTCACATGGCTGGTGCCCTTGTCTTTGTAACATGCAAACCTGATCAAGTCACTCCTTTAAATCCCTCAGTGATCTCAGTGATTTCCTGCCATCTATACTAAGTCCCCAAAGTACTTTAGGCCCTGGGGCCAGGAGCTGGGAGGACACGACAGTGCAGGGTCAGGGGGAGGGCGGGGGGAGGGGTACAGAATCTGTGTAAACACTATTCCTCTGACCACGCGTCTGTAGAAGTGGCTGTTCACTCCCTCCTGCTTACATCCCCTCCTGCTCACACTCTCTCCTGCCCCTGCAGCCTGGTGTGGAATGGGAGCAGGGTCACGGTGAAGGAGCTGCACCTCCCCACCCAACGGCACTGCAGCAGGCTGCGGCTGGCTGACTTGTTAATTGCCGAGCAAGAGCACAGCAGGTAAGAAAGAAAACCCAAGAGCATTTCAGACCCAAGTTCAGGGCTATTCAGGGCTGTACCTGAGGGTGGAGACCAGCCTCCTTAGCCTCAGCATTCCTCCTGGTGGGTTGATTTGACTTCCCAGGGCTGCCAAGAAGGAAAAAGAAGCATTCTTGAGTAGCCTGAGTGGTGGGGATGGTGGTACTGAGGGGCTCAATTCCGTCTGCTAATAGACTCCCTGCCTGTCTCTAAGGTCCAGCCTCAGGCCTGGCTGGCTTACCTGCAGCCCTCAAGGCCCACCATCAGGGCAGCCTGCGCTGTCACTCCTTGGAAGACACGCCCACGGGTCTCGTACCTTAGGTCTCCTGTGGCTCAGGGGTTAGTCCTTCAGGTCCTTCAGGTCTTGCTGGGGCAGGAACTTCATCCTTCGTTGCATACCAGCACTGCGGAGGCCTTGCAGTAGTCCCTGGCTCATCAAGTTCACGCAACTCCTATAAAGCCAAACCCTTCCTTTTGGGGAAGTCAGTCTAAAGGGACCCAAGGAGGCTGGACAGGCTCATAGACATAACGTGAATTCTGATGTGAGGCTGGGTGGGATGTATGACCTTGGGCCCGACCTCTCCCTGGCCTTTGCTTCCTGATCTCTGTGAGTGTAACTGTAATGGCACCTTTCCTTTAGCTGGTTGCTAGGATCAAGGTGATGTATGTCAAGTCCCTTGCTCAGTAGCTCTTAGTGACATTGTCATTGATGACCCTAAGCCTTCAGGTTCTGATCAGTAAAAAGCCAAGAATTCCATCAATAGAGAACTCCACCGCTACCCCACCCCACTTTCTTAGCAAAACATTGTGTGTAAATAGAATTTGTTTGGAATGTGTTCCGGGAGCCCAGAAGAAAGGAAAGCGCCCATCATTTTGTCCTGCCCTCTCTCCCTCTGCCTCACCTGGAGCCTCTTTGCCTCTGCAGCAAGCTGCGCCACCCCCACCTGCTGCAGCTGATGGCTGTGTGCCTGTCCCCGGACCTGGAGAAGACCCGCCTCGTGTACGAGCGCATCACAGTGGGCACGCTGTTCAGTGTCCTCCATGAACGGGTAAATGACTGTTCCCCTGCATTTTCCCCTTGCTGCCTTTCCCCTCCACTCCAACTCTCCTTTCCCTTCCTCCTCCTTTTTTTCCCCCAGCAGCAGAGTTCCCATCTGTGCATGCAGAGAAGAGAGATCTCTTAATTCTTTACTCTGAGGGGGGCTATATAAAGCACCGTTTAAAGCTAATCAGCACATTGGAACTAGTGTGATTTTATTATTGTTAGTCTGGCTTTTTAAATTACACATCTGAGAGCTCAGTAGACCCAGAAAACACAGAGCCACGCTTTTAGCTAATGATAACCAAGCAGTCTCTGGCCTTATCTCCTGGCATCTTCACTTGTGCCCTACAGCAGGGGCTCTCAGCCCCCCAGATCTAATGCCTGATGATCTAAGATGGCACTGATGTAATAATAATAATAGAAATAAAGTGCACAATAAATGTAATGTTCTTGAATCATCTGGAAACTTTACCTCCCCCCACCATCTGTGGCAAAATTGTCTTCCACAAAACCAGGCCCTGGTGCCAAAAATGTTGGGGACCGCTGTCCTGTGGGTCCTTGTTTGTCTCTTCTTACTTTTCAGATTTCCTGGTGGAGGGTATGGGGCACACAGACTCCTTGGGAGCCTGCTTTGGCCTGAAAAGTGACTTCCAAAAGGTCCTGAAGGATTGGTTTTTCTTTCTCCATGGCTTTGTTTTGAAGACCCTAGGCTGGAGTGACAAGAGAGCCTGCAGGAAGGGCCCTTCCCTGAAATGGCTCATCTCTCCTCCTGCCCGGGGCGCCACCTCGGTGTTACAGTTTCCGTTCCTCTCCTTGGGGGAGGGCATTCTCTTAAAATGCCAGTTCTGGGGAGAGAAGAGAGAAGTTGTGACTGGGTATGTTAGTAGGAGGGAATTTCTGTCCTCCTGGAGTGAACTTTCTAGGTCCTCTGACTGCAGTAGGGGCTGGATTGTCCTTTCTGTGTCAGGTTCTCCCACAGCACAGGCTTGGCATTGCCAGTGGTGGGGGGGCCCACATTGGAGGTGCAGACCAGGTTTGAGGATTTCCCTGCTCATTTTTTTCGTAATATCAAGCAGCTTGGCTAAGGGAGAGGACCCTAGGTTTGGAGTCAGTGGGACCTCAGGTTGGTCACTTAACCTCACTGAATTTTAGATTTCCCACCATGACACCAGGTGGCTGTCATGAAGGTCAATACGAAAGGCTTTGGAAACCGCGACGCATCCTACAGCGTCCTTTGCTCTTGCTTGCAGCGGGCCCAGTTCCCCGTATTGCGCATGGAGGTGATTGTGTGCCTGCTGCTCCAGATCTCTGACGCCCTGAGATACCTGCATTCCCGGGGCTTTATCCACCGCTCCCTCAGCTCCTACGCCGTCCACATTGTCTCCACGGGGGAAGCGAGGCTGACCAACCTGGAGTACATGATGGAAAGGTGGGTGCACCTCGACTATGACTTCCAAACAGGGTCTCCCTCGAGCCAGCGCTTGGCCTGTAGAGAGAGACTCTGATTTGGGCAGGATCCCTCTTTGGTGGGCTGAACTGCCTTATCAATGGAGGAGGAGGTTTCCCAACGTCTTCCCTTGTCATCGAAGGTTAGAGGGACTTTGGAGAAGTTACTTCTGTTCATTATAATAAACATTTAACAAGCGTGAGCACATGTTAGCCAGACTGTGAGTTCTCAAAATTTTCTGTGGCCTCACACAGCCCAAGTATTTCTCACTCATCTTGCCATGTAGTGTGTGTGTGTTGGGAAGGGTTGGCATTCACCGTGCTCTACATTCCTCCCTTCCATGGCTCCACTGCTCCCCAGGCCTCAGCCTCCCACTGTGTCCTCCGCATTGCTGGTCAGCGAGAAAGAGCAAGCCTGGAGGGACGTGTGGTGGGGTTTATGGACTACCAGAAGTGGGTGTATCATTGCTTCCCACTTGACAGTGCCCAGAGCCCAGTCACCTCTCCCCTGCAGGCAGGCTGGGAACTGCGCCTCAGCTGTGCATCCTGGAAGATGCAAGAAGGCAGCGGGTGCTGGTTGGCCTTACGATCCTGACCTGAGTGGGTGGGGCTCAGTACAGCAAGGGAAGGAGTGATGAAAACGTCATCCTTACTCGAGGTTTGGGGATGAGCTTCATTTCCCATTTGGCAGAAGTCAGAGTCCTCCCAAGAGTGGAGGGCTGGCCCCCATCTCCTGCCCCTCAGTTCTAGGGGGCAGAGGATCTACCCTGTGCTTCCTTGCTGTCCTCCACAGCTCTGAGCCCTGGGCCCAGGGCTGCTCCGGTACAGCTGTGAGGCCTGAACCATAGGCAGACCCTTGGCTTAGACCTGCTTGCCTCCACTAAGCCTGGTCCTCACCCACCACCATCACCGAGGTTTTATTTCTGGGTCTCTGGCAGGTCTTGGGTGCATACCTGCTAAGTCACTTCAGTCATGTCCAGCTTTTTGCGACCCTATGGACTATTGCCTGCCAGGCTCCTCTGTCTATGGGATTTTTCCAGACAAGAATGCTGGAGTGGGTTGCCATGCCCTCCTCCAAGGGATCTTCCTGACCCAGAGATGAAACCTTCATCCCTTATATCTCCTGCATTGGCAGGTGAGTTCTTTACCACTAGTGCCACCTGGGAAGCCCCTGGCAGGTCTTACATACTCATAATTTACTTCTTAGAAAAGCTCTATGAGGGCAGGGATTTCTGTTTTATCTGCTGCCATATCTCAGATACTTAGAGCAGGCCTCCACACAGCGGGAGCTCAGCATGTTCTTTTTAATTTTAAAAAAATTTTAAACATTTATTTTAAAACAATGTATTTATTTACTTGGCTGTGCCGGGTCTCAGTTGCTCAGGATCTTTAGTCGTGACATACGGGATCTTTAGTTGGGGCGTGTGGGATCTAGTTCTCTGAGCAGGGATCGAACCCAGGCCCCCTGCATTAGGAGCATGGAGTCTTAGCCAGTGGACCACCAGGGAAGTTCCTTTTTATTTTTAAAATTGTATTTTATTTATTTATAGACGATTTTGTTTATTTATTTATGGCCATTCCATACTGTAGGTGGAATCATAGTTCCCTGCATTGGTAGCGTGGAGTCTTAACCACTAGACCACCAGGGAAGTTCCTCAATGTGTTTTTAAATGAATGAAGTGGAAAGACCATCACCTCCCGCCCCCGTGTGCCCCTGGAGAGGAGAGCACGGGTCAGATTGGGCTTCCCCTTGTGGGCCTTGGCAAAGTTTGAATTTAATCGTTAGAACACTGGGATACTGTGAAGGATTTTGTTTTGAGCAGAATGATGTTCTGGCTGATTTACAGGTTAAGAAGATCCTCCTCGCTCTTGCAGGGCGATGGGCCGTGATGGGAGGAGCAGTTAGCTCTGCCTGGAGCCGTTTTCCACTGGAAACCGGTGGAGGCCAGATAGCTCTCTCCAGTTGAGCTGCTCAGTCTCGGACCTGGTCCATTCTCAATCCCGGTGTCTCCCCGTGCCTACAAGGTTAAGTCCCCGCACTTTGCAGAGTGGGAAGCCTTCCGCGGTCGGGGCCCCGCCCGCAGCGTCACCCTCATCGCTTACCACTCTGCCTGGCCGTCTGAGGACACTCGCAGGCCATGCCACTTCTCAGGGCTGCTCCTCATGCCTGGAGTACCTGGCGCTCCCGTTTATCCTTTTGAACTTACTTCTGACACCGTCTTCCACACACCCCCCCCCCGCCATGAAGCCCGTACTGAAGCCCTTTCCCCGAATCACCGAGCACACCTCACTGCCCAGCAGTCAAGTGTCGGCCCCACCGAACGGTGAGCAGGAACCACACTACGGCTTGTTCATCTTTACCATCCAGCTCAGCGCCTGCCGCATAGTAAGTGCTCAGGAAGCGTTTGAAGTGAATCCTTGAAATGATTCAGAACAAGGTTCACCGCTTTGGCTATGTGTTCAAGAGCTAAAGGGTTTGGACGTTTTTACTGTTGATAATAGACTTGTCAAGGTCGACAGAAACATCACCAAGCTGTTTGCCGGTGATGCAGCGCCACCTGTTGTTCGCATGGAGGTGTAACAGTTCCCTTGATGTCCTTTCCAATAGAGAAGTGAATCCCAGAGTCAAGTGGGGATTTGGAGATGGCCAGCCTCAACCCTGGGCTTCCCTGGTGGCTCAGACGGGAAAGAATCTGCCTGCAATGCAGGAGACCCGGGTTCTGTCCCTGGGTCAGGAAGATCCCCTGGAGAAGGGAATGGCAATCCACTCCAGGATTCTTGCCTGGAAAATACCATGGACAAAGGAGCCTGGGGGGCTATAGTCCATGGGATGAGAAAGAGTTGGACATGACTGAGCAACTAACATACACACACAACCTCAACCCTGGGGCTTCCAGGTGGCTCCAGTGGTAAAGAACCCACCTGCCAATGCAGGAGACTGCAAGAGACGCTGGTTCGATCCCTGGGCGAGGAAGATCCCCTGGAGGATGGCATGACAACCCATTCCAGTATTCTTGCTTGGAGAATCCCATGGATGGAGGAACTTGGAGGGCTATTTATTGTCAAGAGTAGTATTTCATCTCTTGGTGTAAAAATGATACAGCAGTTTCTCCTATTCTTCAGCTCCTTCTTAATGGAGTCTTTAGAGCTGGAATTGACCTTGCAAGTGGTATCATATAGCCATAGCCAAATGTAATTTTGATGATGTCAAAGCTGAAGCTGAAAAGACTTCCCTGGGACTTTCCTAGTGGTCTACTGGCTGAGACTGTGTGCTTTCAATGCAGGGACCCAGGTTTGATTCCTGGTCAGGAGAGTAGATCCCACATGCTGTCACTGAGAGTTCACATACCTCAACTAAAGATCCTGCATGCCACAACTAATACCCGATGCAGCCAAATAAATAACTAAATATTAGTAAAAACTCCTTTCCTACATTCCACTAGCATGAACAGAGAAGGAGGAGGGAATGTAGGAGAGGAAAGCGAGTAGAAGTAAAAGAGAAAGGCTATAAATGCCTTAGGTAGCCTAAGAGGCCTGAGAAGGTCAGTGAGCGTCTCCCTTGGACAGTCACCCCACAATATGAAAAGCCAAGTGTGCTAGGTCCTTGGAATATATCTCTGACAATAAAACACTCCATTGCTTTTCCTGTGATACTAATGTAATATTTTGCATGTATATCCATGTTGTTCACACACAACACCAGGCCACATGTGCCTATTCAGCAATACAACTACAGAGTCTAAAAATAACATAACTTGGTGGCTTCCTAGACTTACTGCCTTCGATCAAAAGTTCTGTTGAGAGCAGACTTCCCTGGTGGCTCAGTGGTGAAAAATCTGTCTGCCAATGCAGGAGACACGTAATTTAATCCCTGGTCCAGAAAGATCCCACATGCCGTGGAGCAACAAAGCCTGTGCGCCACAACTACTGAGCCTGTGCTCTGGAGCCTGTGCAGAAGGGAGACCACCACGCTGAGAAGCTTACTCACCACACCTGGAGCGTAGCCCCTGCTCGCCACATCTAGAGAAAAGCCCGCACAGCAATGGAGTCCCAGCATAGGCAAAAATAAATAAAGTGATTTCTTAAAAAATTTCTGCTGGGAGAAGTATTACCTAGAGAAGTTTGTTCAAAGTCTGAGAAGCTCATCCCATCCTCTAAAAGCTTTCCTCTGTCAGCAAAAAGAACTTCTAATTACTTTCTTTTTTAAATAAAAACTTAATTCTTTTTCTGGCTGCTTTGCATCACTGGTGGTGGAATCTCTAGTTTCCCAACCAGGGATTGAACCTGGGCCTTGGCAGTGAAAGCACTGAGTCCTAACCACTGGACTGCTGGGAAATTTCTAAAACCTTTATTCTGAATTATCAACCAGTAGTCATCAAGTCTTTACCAAATGCTTACCATTTACGTTCACACTGGGCTTCCCAGGTGGCTCAGTGTAACGAATGCGCCTGCCAGTGCACGAGATGCAGGTTCAACCCCTGGGTGGGGAAGATCCCCTGGGGAAGGAAGTGGCAACCCATTCCTGTATGTTTGCCTGGGAAACCCCATGGACAGAAGAGCCTGGCGGGCTACAGTCTGTGGGGTCACAAAGAGTCAGATATGTCCTAGCAACTAAACAACAGCAACATCATTCATATTAATTCCTCACTTGCTTAGTGCTTTATGGCTCACAGAGTGTTTCCACACATGTGATCTCATTTGAGCTCACGACAGCTGTGGGCAGAAGTCAGCACTGATTTCATCCTGAGGACTTTTGTTGGCCCAGAGGACATTTAGGACACTCTGACTTAGTTCTTAAGGACTCTGGTTGCAAAGTTGAGTTTTTTAAGCGAATCAGTGAAACCTTGAGTACTAAACTGAGAGGGCTCATTTCCAAGAGGGCAGAGCTCAGAAAAGAAGCAATCACAAACAGTTGGAAGAGTCCCAGAAGGCTTTGAGGGAGGCTTGAAGGGGTTCTTGAAAAAGTCTTAGGCTCATTTATTCAAAAGTAAGCATTGAGGCCTTGGTGTAAGTTTAGAGTTCTGATGATATAAAAGATAAGAGGCCTGTCTCATGGAGCAGATAATAAATAATAAATCAATGAATAAGAAATTCAGATAATCAATGCTCGGAAGCCAATAAATTGGAACTACTTTAGGTGGTCGGGTAAGTCCTCTCCAATTTTCGAGCTAATGTTTTAATTATAAGAAGCGCACAGTCATGCAGGATCTGTGGGCAGAGCATGCTATCAGAAGAAACTACCAGTGCAAAAACCTGAAGCGGTGATGTGTTTGGCATGTTGGAGAAACTGCAAGAGGGCCCCTGTGACTTGAGGGGAGTGAGCAGGAGGTGGGGCATGGCCTGCTCAGGTAGCAACAGTAAGGAGTTGGTGGCGTTGAAACAGCAGGCAGTGGGGGTTAGTTCAGGGTCTACTGGGTTTCTAGAAGCTCAGGGAGGTTATCAGCAAGTGTTTCACTCATGGCTCTGTGGTGATCACAGTGACCCTTTGAGGCATCCGCCCTACCTCGTGTTTCCTTCTGCAGCCAGGACAGGGGTCCACACAGGGACCTGACTCGGGTGCCGCTCCCCACCCAGCTGTACAACTGGGCCGCCCCGGAGGTGATCTTGGAGAGGGCAGTCACTGCCAAGTCGGACATCTACAGCTTTTCCCTGATCATACAGGAGACTCTAACAGGTAGGTCAGAGGGCACACTGACAGTGAGCAAAGTCCCTGTTAGGTTGGGCTCTTTCCCCCTGAAGAGTCACTTAATTGTATGAGACTGCAGGACACAGGGAAGAAAAGGCTTGAGGAGCCCTCTTTGTGTTTATGCAAGATAGGATCTCTCAGAAACCATTCTCTTGTAACCTGTTCTTTAAGATTCAGCAAAGCCCACCTTTTGGCTTGTCAGTGGTAGTGCCTTTAATCCAAGGAGAGTTTTTAAACTGAACATTGCTGTCAGTGCTGAGGGGTCTCTGTGAGGTGCCCCTTAGGAACCTGTTTTCTTTTTCTTTTTTAATTTTTATTGAAGTATAGTTGATTTACAGTGTTGTGCTGATCTTTGCTGTAGAGCAGGGTGACTCGGTTACACATTTGTGTGCATTCTTTTTTAATATTCTTTCCCATTACGGTTTATCACAGGATATTGAGTGATGTAGTTTCTTGTGCTATCCAGTAGGACCTTGTTGTTTATCCATTCCATTCTAAATGTAATAGTTTGCATTTACCAACCCCAAACTTCCGGGCCATCCCTCTCTTTCCCCTCTCCCTGTTGGCAACCACAAGTTGCTCTCTATGTTAAGAACTTACAAATGAGGGGAAAGGACGGGCCTCTGAGAAGTAAATGGAAATCAAACACACCCAGGATCCATTGTATGTATAAGCATTGTCACTTGAAAGAAATAGAAGCCCTTCCAAAAGTACAGGACTCTAAGGTGAAGGCATACATACCACGTTCACTGACGGTATGAGACTCAGCCCCATTTAGTGGTGTTTACAGTCTCAGAGGCAAAGCCACACCTTCCGTGTCATGAATGCATTGGGCATGCCAACCTGACACCAGGCAGCATTCCCTTGTGGTCCCCAGGCCTGCCGGCCAGAAGTCCATTCCTACGGGGTCTGACACTGCTTTTTCCTGTCTCTGTGACAGGGATTTCCCTGTTATTTGGGTCAGACCATTTCTCCTTTGTTACTGAGCTTCCAGGAGTTTTTCCACAGAGAGAAATTAATTTTAAAGAGGTTGAGCAACTTGACACAAATTAGCCAGTTTCATCTGATTTCTTAATGTTTCTTCTTCTTTTGGCTTTTTTCCTTAACAGACAGCATACCCTGGGATGGCTTAGATGGCTCAGTCATTAAAGAAATGATAGTCTTGGGAGATTATTTAGAAGCTGATGACAGGCTTCCAAAACCTTACTATGATATTGTTAAGTCAGGCATCCAGGTCAAGCAGAAAGATAGAACTATGAACCTTCAAGACATCCGGTATATTATGAAGAATGACTTAAAGGTAAGCTCTAAAGTCATTAGGGGTCTATTTTTGCTTACCTGTCTCTGGGTGGACTAGGGAGTTAAGCGACCAAGAAGAAGCTAGAGATTACGTTGTGGGAAGTTTTGGAAATCCTCGTTTCATGCTGGTCTTCCTGTGTTCCCAAGAAAAGCCTCACTGCCTAACTTGGTGAGGGCAGCAGGAAATTGCAGAGGGAGGCTGGAGAGGGTCAGTTTGAACAAGGGGCACCCTGTAGGCACGTAGGGTGATGCAGTGGGTAGCAGCTTTGGTTACTTTAAGACAAATAGTTTTATTTATTTTTGGCCTTGCTGGGTCTTCGTTCCAGCCCAGGCTTTTTCTCTAGTTGTGGTGAGTGGGGCTGCCCTTTAGCTGTGGTGCACCGGCTCTCACCGCTATGGCCTCTCTTGATGCAGGGCATGGGATCTCTGTGTGTGGGCTGCAGGAGTTGCAGCTCCCAGGCTCAAAAGTTGTGGTGCAGGGACTTCGTTGTTCCACAGCATATGGGATCTTCCCAGGTCAGAGACTGAATCCATGTCTCCTACATTGGTAGGTGGATTCTTTACCACTGAGCCACCAGCGAAGCCTCTGTTATTATTTTTCAAAGTACACTGACTCTACCCAACAGGAATAACAGGGAGTTTATCTGACACCTAGATATGTTTCTAAAACACCAGTGACATTCAGATGATTGCAAATATGTCCTTGACAGTATTTCCCTTGTTACAGGATTTTATTGGAGCCCAGAGAACTCAGCCAACTGAGAGTCCCAGGGTGCAGAGATATGAATTTCATCCTGATGTCAATGTCTGCCTAGGACTAACTTCAGAACATCCAAAAGAGACCCCTAACTTGGAAATAAAAGAGCTGAAGGGAACAGGTATGGTCTTAACTCAAGGTTTTGACATAACTGTGTTTTGAGAGCTGTAACTAATCAACTCCTCCAAGTTATACCCGTAATTTATACAGGGGAAGATGACTGCCTTAGAAAAAAAAAATCAAGATCCTTAAAATTAAGTTAAATTTTATGGGCTTCATATACACCTTGTCCAGAACTGGGCAGTAACAATCTATTTCTTTCTAGCATGATTTAGGAATATATTCAATTGTTTCATAAGTAAACAGGGCGATTTTTATTTAAAATTATTATCTGTTGATTGTTGCCCTAAAGGTCCGGGAGCGAGCAACGAGAATGAAAGCAGAACACGAAATCTGGTGCAGTGGGTCAGGGGCCCTGCAGCCTCTGTTGGACCGAGGGGCAGAGTCCACTCTGAGTCCAGCTGTTATTCCTGATTGCAGACTACAAAACTCTTTGACCTATCTTTCCCAAGACACTACACTGACATAGTCCAGATCTCCTTGTTGTTACCCCAGGCCGTTCCCTGGTGGGGTAGTCTCGGGAACAGTCAGCAAGTGTGTAGGCAGTGTTCATACCTAACGCCGACCCGCCAACCTGCTGTTCCAAGGTCCATGCTTTCGTGATCCCAGTCATACTCCCTTCTGGGTCTGGCCTTGGGGTCTGTAAGAAGGCTATTATTTTAAGAAAACAATGAAAAATGTTTTTGACCATTGTTGATACATCAACAACACAGTTTCTTGATATATCATCAACACAGTTTCTTGATATATGCTATTTTTCCAGGTGCTGCTTCTATGAAATTTCTTAAGGCTGTGAGTGTGCATTATTAGAAATTCCCACCACATCTCCCCCTTTTTGTTTTTGCAGGAGTAGATATGCTCTCCAAGCAACTTCTTTCTTCCTCATTTCTTGGATAATTTCTCTCATGTACCTAAGGACTAGACACAAAACAGTTAAAAATATACATCTTGATATTATAGTACCAAGTGATCCTCCTAAAGTTTTAATCCACATCATGGGGTTAAGTTTATGTAAGCTTTCCTCTATTTCTTTAAATAAATCAGTTTCTGGGAGTTATTTTAAGTGAACATTCTGCATATTAGAAATAGTAGCCTGTAATGGGGAAATATCTAAGGACAGATTATTATGAATGTGTTCTCTCAAATGTTTAGATAATTGATCCCAAGTACCTGCACTGTGATTATATTTATGAGGTGTGACATAAAATGAAGAGATATCCAATCGCACGTAAGATAAATTTGTAATTTTAAATTTTGTATTTTGTTCCCTAGTAGGAGAACTGCATTTTCTAAATCAGTCAATCATTCATTAGTTTCTTGGTCTGTATGGGTTTGACTTCCTCAGGCAGAACTCACATTTTGGTGCCACTACTGTACAAATGCAGTCGTCTGTATAGTTTGATGTAGTGTCATCCCGGCTACTGGGGAAGGAAATGGCACCCCACTCCAGTGCTCTTGCCTGGAAAACCCCATGGACGGAGGAGCCTGGTGGGCTGCAGTCCATGGGGTCGTGAAGAGTCAGACACGGCTGAGCGACTTCCCTTTCCCTTTTCACTTCCATGCACTGGAGAAGGAAATGGCAGCCCACTCCAGTGCTCTTGCCTGGAGAGTCCCAGGGTCGGGGGAGCCCGGTGGGCTGCCGTCTGTGGGGTCGCACAGGGTCGGACATGAAGCGACTTAGCAGCAGCAGCAGCCAGCTACTGCTGCGGTCGTGGCTATAGCAATAATTCCCACAGTAGCTGTTACAAGGAGTCCAATAAGCCATTTGGAACATCGCAGTACTTTATTTATAACCTTTAAAAGAGCATGTATTTCAGGGGAGCCTTTCCATGGTCTGGTTTGATTTACTGGAAGCTATATTCCCAATCTCTCTTAATATAACAAATGAGTGATTAGAATTATAGAGTGAAGAACTTAAGCAAGTATATAATTTGTAATCCTGTCAAGAAAGTGCTTGTACAGTTTCACTGATAGAAATTGTTCCTTTCAAGAGTACATAATAATCTCTTACATAAGCCTGAATATAAAATGCCCAGTTTGTACTGGTGTTAAATGTCCGTGAATAATTTAGTCTTACCAGAATAATACCCATCCCAAATTTGGAATTTTCTAAGATTTAAAGCCAGTTACCAAATCTCTCCTTGCCCTCTTCCTTGATCTGGTTGTGGGAAGGAAGGTGACGTGCCGCTGCCGCTGCCGCCGCTGCTGCTAAGTCACTTCAGTCGCGTCCGACTCTGTGCGACCCCGTAGACGGCAGCCCACCAGGCTCTGCGGTCCCTGGGACTCTCCAGGCAAGAAAACAGGCGTGGGCTGCCATTGCCTTCACTACCATGTCACACAACTGGGTGACCTGAATGAGTGGTGATATTAGCACGGCCAAAGACTTCACGTACTTGCCCCGCAGCCTTCGGTGAGGGTGGCAGGACTGGTTTTGAGGGGAGCAGTTAGAGGCTGCCTGCCCCTCTGGGGGCCAGTCCCATACAATCCCAGAGGAACCATTAATCAAAATTACCCCCTCAGTCCCGCGGCGGTTATCCCACTGAATATGATCTTGTGGTTCAGTCCACCGCTTGCGATGTTCGTGTAAAGATCTGTCTGATTTGATGTCATTATTGGATTCTGAGTCATTATAAGCAAAACTCAGACCAGAGAGAAGATATAGTTGAACCTTAGTATAGTTATGATTTAAAGAATTAGTACACAGCCAGGCTTGCATAGATAATTTAAGGCATCCTGTAGCTGGTCCTACACAAACTGGCCGGGATTCATACCCATAAGTCACACTGAAGGGAGTCCCTTTCTCTTTTTAAACAAAAGGAAGGCGTGTATCTTCAGGTCCTGGTATCCAAGAAGGATCATTAACATAAATGGGAATCATAGAACCCCCATGATTAGTAATGGGGAATTAGATATATATGCCCAATAAATGTCATTCTTTGCTTCTGCAGAAACCAAGGGTACACTCCACCGCAGTGGTTATCGGGGCAAACATAACCGTGATGAGGCTGTCTGGAGTCACTGGTTGTTTCTGCTCAGGTTGACTCTACCAGCTGGAATCCACACAGGTTCTAGACCTTCTCCTGGGGAGATACCAGCAAACCCTCTTTCCCATGGAATTAACTTTCCCGGTGACCAAGCATTTGTTTGTGGATCTTGCCACCAAATCACAGGCTTAGTGGTATTTGTGGATGTAGCCTGAAAATGTCACTCAGCTGTAGTTTCCATAGTTTGTGTTGAAATACTCAAAAGTTGAGAGTAGATAAAGCTTTAATCAATATTGTTGATTGTCCTATGGCATCTCCTCCTTTTTGTATTTCATGTTTAAGTGATTGATTAGCCCTCTCCATTATGGCCTGTCTTTGTGGGTTATCCGGAATGTCAGTAGAATGTTTTATAGATCACATTTTAAGAAACTGTTGGAATGTTCTACTGGTATAAGCAGGGCCATTATCAGTTTTTATAGTTTTTGGTAGTTATAGCAGCAAAAAATGCATATAAATGTCTTAGTATATGTTTTGTCGTCTCACTGGAGTGAGCAGTGGCCCATATAAATTGAGAAAATGTATCAATAGTCATATGTACATAAGAGAGTTTACCAGAGGAAGATACGAGTTACATGCATTATAACTGTGGATTTTATATGGAACTGTCACACATTTGATAATGTAAGAGACAACATTTCTTGAAACAGGCAATATAGAAAACGGTATAGTTAGCAGTAGTAGTAAAATCATAAGTAAGAATTTAAGTCAAGAACTTTTATTAGGTATAGCCCAGTGACATCTTTAAGTCATCTGACTTAGTTTGTTAAACAACTGTAGCTTGTTGTTAATCTCCTGGTTGTAGATCCTGGAGCATCTGATCTTTATTTAAAGACTGGTTACTGAGATGAGTTTTAGAAACAAACTTAGAGTGTCCTTTTTAATGAAGGACTTTTTGAATTTAACTTAAAGAATGTCTCTTTCCATTTAACTTAATGAAGTCTCTTAGCAATGTAACATAACCATAAGGAATTATCTAAGAAGTGAGTCTTAGTAAATACAGATTTTAATTAAAAAAACTAGAACTTAAGATTCAGTGAAACATTAGATGTCATAGGCCTGACATCAGTTGGGTGGATATTTCTTTTAGAGCTCCCCAGTATACTCTTGAAATTTTTTTGTATATGTCTGGAGACAGGTTTTTTTCTTTTTTTTTTTACCTTGATGAGGCTGTTTAGAACCCAAATGTTTTTAATTTCTGGAGGGACGTGACAGAAAAGAAAAATGTTTTAATTTTATCCACAGGTGTCAATCACTAAATTGTTTTAAACCATCAGTGACTTGAGGAGATGAGCTTTTTTATATCTGAAAACAAAGATTAGAAGCCAGTAATACATCAGACAAAAAAGTCATGAAAACTGTAGTCATGTTTAGCAGTCTGTTCAACCTCGTGTAACCAATCCCTTTGTTTTGTGGTTCTTGCCTGATGACTGAGGATATCAGTAAAAAGAGAGTCTCCAAGAAGTTTGTGAAGTTTTTGTCAATGTCTGTACAACCTATCCAGCAAAATGGGTGTCCCAGTCACTGGAGAGCGCAGAAAATGTATTTTAAGCATTTTTTTTTATTGTGAGATATTAACCCTACAGCCAGGAAAGGCTTTATCTTATCAAATAAAATGAGGTTTGTCAAGGAGCCAGGAAAAGCCAAATGGCTGTCTTGGACTTCCCATAGCCCTGACTGGCTTATAGCCATTATTTATCCGTTTTAAATTTCCTTATGAGGGGTTAATTTTGTAGAAGCAGTATGAGCTTTGTCTCTGTGTGTCATAGTCTCCATAGATCATTATGAAATAACACTCATTCATTTTACCAAAGTAACAAAAGATTTTAAAAGCAAGTATGAATCACTTAGAGACAAAGAAATTTACATAAAAAACCCATATTCCAAGAAGACTTTGATTTTTAACAGGAAGAGAAAATCAAATTCCAGATTGGTACCAGCTTATATTCATTGTGAAACGATAGTTTTTCACTAATCAAAGAAACAGTAAAAGATTTCAAAGGCAGTTTAATGTCTTAAGAAACTTGTATCATGCACAAAACTCTCTTCTACTTGCCACAAACCTTTTTTACACTTCTGTATTCATCACTGTATTTGCCCATTCAGAGAACAGTCACTTGTAAGTTCAGATGTACTTCCTTTTCCTTAATAGAATGTAATTCCATTCCTTATACCATTTTATTAAAAACACATATCTTACTTTTCTTTAGCAACCATGAGCTGTCTTGTGTATTAGCATTTTGTAGATTGGTAAACATAAATACCAGTTTTAATTTTTTAACAACATTTGCTTTTTTTTTTAATAGAGAACATCTCAGGGTGGCACCAAATGTATTTATTAATAGTCCAAAATCTCTTTAGTTTTTCTGTAAGAGGAAGTTAGTGTTCAGTAATTAATGTTTTTAAAATCTTCTTTTATTTGGAAATGACCTAGCTACTTAATAAACTTTTATCATTTAGTTTAGTACAACTCTAGAAATTTAAGTTACCCCAATCCTCAGAGATTATTTGACATTTCTAAAATATAATTATTTTTAATAGAGTTTATCTAAAAATTTTCATCTCATTTATATATATTTTTATATATAGTTACTTTTTTTGTTGACAAATTTAGTTTGCCTTAAACCTAGGCACAATAAAAGTATTATACAATGTTGATGACTTAAGATATGTCTTAATTAGATTAGCAAACAAACATTAATGTTAGATATTTAATACTGAATATTTTCAGTTCAAGTGAACCTGAATTTAAATAGAACTCATTTATAAATTAACCACATAGTATCCAAAAACAAAGACACACACTGAGACACAGATGAATTTACACAGACAGAGATCTCATAGTTTTCCGCTTGAAATTTAAAATATCTTTTTGCTCCTTCTTTTTCCCTTTCCCTTGATTTGAGCTCTGCCAGTTTGTGCATGGCTGGAGTCCCAGACCGAGTGGGCTGTGTATCCCAAGGACATGATGAGAGTTAGCTTCAGGTTTTTTCCCAGGCCTGTTTTTGTTTCCCAGGCAGAATTGGAACTCCAAAAAAGTATTTTAGCAGGTCAACTTTTCCCTAATTGCACGTGCAAGAGGAACCGGTTTTGCAATTTCAAAAAAGATTTTATTTTAACCAGTTTTCTCCGGAATCTAAATTAGAATATCATGGCCATTCAGTGCCAAAAATGTCATCTCTCTTTTTTGTAGTCAAGTAGTATATCATCCATATAATGAATGATATATGTCTGAGGGGATTGCTGTCGAACTGGGTGTAAAGCCTTGGCTACAAAGTCTTGACAAATAGTGGGACTGCTCAGCATACCTTGAGGTAATACAGTCCATTGAAGTCTTTTATGTGGCTCCTTTAAATTAATGGAAGGAACTGAAAAGGCAAATCAAGGCTGGTCATCAGTGTGTAAAGGAATAGTAATAAAACAGTCTTGGAGATCAATAACAAACAAATGCCAATTTCTTGGAATCATACCAGGGTTAGGTACACCAGGTGGTAAAGCACCCATTGGAACAAATAACAGCATTAACAGTTCTCAAATCAGTAAGCGTTTTCCATTTACCAGATTTCTTTTGTATAATGAACACTGGAAAATCCCAAGGGCTAAAGGACTCAATGATATGTCCCTTGCTAAATTGTTCATTAATTTATGTAAAGCCTCCAATTTTTCTTGTTTTAGAGGCCACTGCTCTATCCACACAGGGTGATCAGTTTTCCAATTAAGAGATATAGGTGTGGGTGGAGGAAGATTAATACAAGCAATGTCCCCTAGTGAAAAAGAGGGGGTTGTTTTGAAATCTTGAGCAGTCAGAGAATAAATTCTTCCTTGTTGATTTTTGCCCAGTTCCAGGCTTGGTATATACCCTTGATTGAACATAATTTGGCGACTGGCCTTGCTATATTGATTTTGAAGTTTTTCAAAAGAGCCATCATCACTTTCAGCAAAAGAATCAGAAGTCTGCAAAGATGCCAGTACTGACTTATTTAATGTCCATGTACTCCAAATAGAAACAAGGAGTGAAGTTCCTTTTGTATGTTCTTTCTTTAACTCAGCTCCCACCTTTTCCCAGACTTTTAAATCTAAGGTCACTATTGACGGAACCAGCAGCAGTATTTTTCCACTGCTTGTGGAACAATTCTAATAATCGCCCTTCACTAAGAGAAGCTCCTGCTGCTTTCAAGAGCTGTCTTAATAAACAAATGTAAGGGTGATAGTGTTCTACAGTCTCAACATTTCCCATTTTAACCCTGATTAAATGCCTGAGGACTTACCAGAGGGGGGTTTCAGAGGCCTCTCAACTGTCCCAGGTTCTGCGCAGCTGTATTTTCATTTTTGCTCCAGCCCCATGTTGGGCGCCAGTTGTTGCTGTAACAACGAGAATACAGAACACAAAATCTGGTGCAGTGGGTCAGGGGCCCTGCAGCCTCTGTTGCACTGAGAAGCAGAGTCCACTGTGAGTCCAGCTGTTATTCCTGACTGCAGACTACAAAACTTTCTTTGACCTATCTTTCCCAAGACACTACATTAGTCTAGATCTCCTTGTTGTTACCCCAGGCTGTTCCCTGGTGGGATAGTCTCAGGAACAGTCAGCAAGTGTGTAGGCAGTGTTCAAACCTAACGCCGGCCTGGTGTTCCAAGGTCCATGCTTTCATGATCCCAGTCATACTCCCTTCTGGGTCTGGCCTTGGGGCCTTAAGAATGCTATTATTCTAAGAAAAACATGAAAAATGTTTTTGATCATTGTTGATACATCATCAACACAGTTTCTTGATACATGCTGTTTTTCCAGGTGCTATTTCTATGAAATTTCTCAAGTCTGTGAGTGTACATTATTAGAAATTCCTACTATAGTTCATTATAGAAAATTTTAAATAATGTGAAGAAGAAGATTAAGATTTTAATTTCTTAGAAATAATTTGTTAACATTTTGGTATTTCCTTCTAACCTTTTTCTTAAAGCCTTACTACTTTTTAGGGTACTTGGAAACCTTTGAACTCAGAGCTGCAAAGACCCTTGCAGTCATCTGCCCGATGCCCTCGTATTCCAGAGGAGAAAACTAAGGTTCAGAGAGGTGTGGTTTGCTCATGATTCCAGGCTGATTACACAGTTGGAATTCAGGCATTTGGATTCTAGCCAAGCGACTATTCTCTTGACTCTTTGCGCAGGCCTAAGTCCTCCAGATTGGCTCTCCAAGGTCTCATTACTTTGACTCCTCCATCCCATTTCCTATAAGCCGTACAGCATCAACCAGGGGGGGTGGGTGGTCAGTCCTGGCGTTATTTTTAAGGTATTATTTCTCTCACAGTGCAGTGGCTTCTTGGGCAGTGTCTCAGCTCCTTTTATCAGATGCTCACAAAGAGCATGACTTGAAGTGATGTGAATATTCAAACACTTTTTGTGTAAAGAAAGTATGAATTTAGTCCTAAGATTCAGGGGCCTATAATTCACTTGTCCTGATAGTTAGGCATGTTTTGAATACACTATAGCTTAAGCATAAGCATTTTTTCCTGGGTTTGATCCTTCCCAAATTTTCTTGTTTTTAAAATAATTTTATTTACCTATTATTTTTGGCTGTACTGGGTCTTCATTGCTGTGTGGGCTTTTTCTTTAGTTGCAGTGAGTAGAGGCTCCTCTCTAGTTGGCGGTGTGCAGGCTTCTCATCGTGGCGGCTTCTCTTGCTGCAGAGCTTGGGCTTTAGGGCACGTGGGCTTTAGTAGTTGCTGTTCCGGGCTCTAGAGCACAGGCTTAATAGCTGTGGCACACTCGCTTGGTTGCTCCTCAGCATGTGGGATCTTCCTGGACCAAAGATCAAACTTGTGTCTCCTGAATGGGCAGGCAGATTCTTCATCACCGAGCCACCTGGGAGAGCCCTTCCCACATTTTCTATCTCAACCCTCATCAGAAGTTAGAAATACCCTCCCATTCTCTGTGAGTGTATCTGGTCGTCTCTCTAACTGAAAAGTGAGTGAGAAGATAAGAACCTTCTCTCTGTGTTCTCCAGCCGCTTGAGCAACGAGCCAAAGGTGCTGAGCTGCTGTGGTCACTTTAATCAGCTTCATGTTGCTGTTTTTTTCAGCAGGTGGTCAGTTTCATTCCCCAAGGGGTCACTCTTCTCCCACCGAGAAAGCAACACCAGAGCCTCCTGTCCCAGACGTAAGTCCCATGGCCCATCAGACTCACCGCCAAGACACTGCTTCTTCTGCCTTCTCTGCGGCGGAAGAGGCCAGGAGCCCCAGCCCAGATCAGACAAGCCTCTGCAGCTTCGAAATCAATGAAATCTACTCAGGCTGCCTGGACACAGCCGATGACCAAGAGGAGGAGCTCCCAGGAATTGGCTCATCTCTTGAGGGGGCCACACCAAACCAGACAGATGAGCTGACGTCCATGGAAGAAGAGCTGGAAAAGATGGAGAGAGAGGCCTGCTGTTTTTGCTGCGAAGACGAGAGCTCTTCTTCGGACGCTGACACGGAGCTCTCCTGTGAGGACTGGGACTGGCAGAATGGTGCGCGGCGTTCCCCCAGCCTGCCTGCGCCAGCCGGGGGAGCCAGGGGCGGCGTCAACAGCCGGTCCATGCCCGAGGAGTACATCAGTAAGTGTGTGCTGAACCTGAAGATCTCGCAGACCTTAATGCACCAGAATGCTGATTTGCTGAGGAATGTTCAGCAGAAGATAGAAAAGCTCGAGATGATGCAGAAGGAGCAGGCGGAGCGCAGGTCTCTGTGGGCTTCTTCGAGAGAGTTTGCAGGCATCCACGACTCACCTTCGGCCCTCGGCCCCCCGGCTTCCAGCTACCTCCCTCCTGTCGTGCCGCGGCCGGGGGACCAGCGGCCGGACCCTGGGGGCAACGGTCTGACTCTAGCAAGGTCTCCGAGAACAGTGAAAGAATTTCGAGGAGGACATTTTGGCAAAAGGTCCAAGAAAAGAAGCAACTGTGGCTGGCCACCTTTAGCTTCTTTCCCCCAAGTCACTGAAGAAAGCACCGGGGATCAGCCGGAGAAGGGCCGGCAGGTGAGGCTGAGACATGCGGGCAGGGCCGCGCGCGGGGTCTAGAGCCGGACTTGACTTCCCCGACCTGCCTGCAAGGGCAGCGTCAGCACTGCCAGCTCGTGGAGAGTCCTCTTTGCTTTGGGAAACAAGGCCTCTGGGTTGGAATTCCAAGGTAGATATCCTATTCTGAACCTGGCTGACAGGCCCTGTCCTCTGTAAAATTCTGTGAACTATGTGAAAGCGCTGTTTTGTAGGTCAAAATAATCAAGTATTGACAATTTTATATAGTTCAACTCACCAAATATGGTATTTTGGGCAGGTATTAATCCCAATTCTAAATTGCTTATTAGTTAATTCATCCACTCATTTGATAAGCATAGAGCCAGAGGCTGTTTATTAGACCCTGGGATTTGATGAATGAGCCGCAAGCTCTACTAGAAGCAGCTCAGACACCAATGGGGAACGGAAGGACTTGGTAGTCAAAGGCAATGCCTCAGAGGATGTGAGAAACCATGGGTTGAAGAGTGGTTCCTCTGAGCCGCTGCTGTTTCTTCTTCTTTTTTTGACCACACCACATGGCGTGTAGGCTCTGTGGGCTTCTTAAGGACAGGTCCCTCCAGTAAGGCTGAGGAGTGTCCCCACACATAGAAGGGGGCCTAGCAGTAGAAGGCACTCTGTAAGTGGTCACTGAGGGAATGAATAAATGGATGAGTTTTAACAAGTTCACACATGCAGAGCTGGCTGCCTGTTGAATCGGAATTTTAGAGATGAATCAAGCCCATCCTTTTACAGAGTGTGAAGCTCAAGCGCAGAGACTTAATCTTCCTGAGATCCATGGATATGACTGGGCTCAGGGTGGAGTGGGAGACGTCAGCACCGCTGCAAGGAAGATCTTATTACTGAAATTATTTAGAGTTGCTGGCTCATGGTAAAAAAAAAAAGAAAAAAGCAGGCTTTTAGTGAGTTCTATTATTCTTTTAAAATCCTCCACCTACAGTGCACCCTCTTGGCCTGCACAGGGCAGCCGACTCCCACTACCCCACCCCTTGCAGTGCTACTGACCAGGCCCAGCTGGGTTTCTGACTCCCAGTCTAGTGCTCTTGCATTGTTCCTTGCTGCATTTCAGCGAGACTTTAGTCCTCACTTAGAACATTTGGAAAAGCCTTGGCATTTGTTTTTATGTAAAGAGAAGGAAGGTGATTTTGGAGAAGGAAATGTCAACCCACTCCAGTATTCTTGCCTGGAGAATCCCATGGACAGAGGAGCCTGGTGGGCTATAGTCCACGGGGTTGCATTGAGTTGGACACGACTGAGTGACTGACACATACACACCCAAAGAGAAGGCACAATGAAAGTCAGAGTTTACTAGAAAACTACTAGAGATAACTTTTATTGTATACTGCATAACATAAAATAACAATGTTTTATTATTTCTCATAATTCTGTGGGCTCTGCTTTTGACAGGGCTATCTTGACTGATTCTTCCCTTCCTTGTGACGCTGGCTGAGCATTCAGCGGGAGCCTGCGTTGAGCCAGAAGGCCAGGAAAGCCTCAGTTCCCTGGCTCCCCCAGGCGGCCTCTTTCCGCACTTGGTTTCTTTTCATTCACTCAATAATCTCACCCAAGCTTCTCTGCAGCCTGGCAGCTGGCTTCCCAAGTGAAAGCTGAAGCTGCCAGGTCTCTTAAAAACTAGGACAAGATCACTTTTGCTGCTTTTCTGACGGTCACAGTGAGGAAGCCAGCATGGATTCAAGGGGAGGGAAGTAGATTCCAGCTCTCCAGCGGCAGTGTGGACAGGGAGGGAAGGAATTGAAGGCAGCCATTGTTGGAAGCCATCTACTAGTACTATGACTACGTGTAAAGCAACTGTACTGTATTTTAATTGTTCTTTAAAAAGCCTACCCTGGTTTTCTAGCATAATCAAGGAATAAGGCATTTTTACCTAGGTGAAATTTTCGAACATTTGAAATTCATTCTTTTAATTTCTCCATTCTTAAGTTTTTAATCATACTGAATGAAAACACTACAGACTTGCCCTTATTCTAAATACCAATGTGAATATATTTGGAATCCATTCTAGTCTTTCCCTGGTGACCCTGACGATGTTTTGAACATCTGTTTCTGTGACGTCCCATGATACAGTGTTGCCTCCACTCAGCAGCCTCTGGAGCTCCCACTCTGCAGAGACAGTGATCATTTTCGCGTCTTCTCACCATTAGGTGTCTTGCTGCCATCCCCAAATCTCACGTGTGTTGCCTTTGTTTGCTGTAGGTTAGGAAATGCAATTAAACCAAGTTAGTTGAAATTGCAGCAAGCAGATCCCAGGCCTCTCTTTTTTTGGCTGAAGGGCATTGGCTTTAATTTATTTTACTCCTACTGTTTTTGAAGTGTTGTGGCTTTCTTTTTTTTTTTTCAGTTGTGTTTTATTTTCATAGCACCCCTCTCCTCCCCCCACCCCCCTCCAGTAGATTTAGGCAGATATTATGGTCCCTGTTTTATGGATGAGGAAACCAAAACATAAGGCTCACTTAGGTTAGTCTGAGTAAAGATCAGACGGGAGCCCAGGGCCTGGGCTCCTGCCATAAAACCTGCTGCATTAGTAATCATATAGGGGACATTTGGGGACTTCTGGTATCTATTTTGTCTGCTCATTTTCTACTTGCACCCTGTTCGGACTGAAGTCCTAAGGGCCAACGTGTCTCTGAAGAGTTATTAGATGTGAAACATGCAAACTGAAATTGTCTTGAGAGGTCTGGTTAGTCCTACACACTGAGCGAGAATGACTTTAAAAATAGAATGTGAGGGTGAAGGGAAGAGGGGTTCCTTCCCTTCATCAAAGCACTGAAACATGTCTCCTGATTTTTAAGCTGCCGACTCTTTGTGGCCCTGGGAAACAGCGCAGAGGTGAACAGTTTCAGCCCGCTCACGGAGCCATGGACAGTTTGGAAAGAAATGAGAACCAGAATACCAGCAGGTGGGTTAACGTTCCATCGTTCTTCGTGTCACGGTGTCTTTAGACGCCTTTGTGACCCTTAGGCCACTTAATGATCTTCATATTGCTGGTGACAAAGAGACTGTGAGAGCAGAGGAGTAGTAACACAGAAGGAGATGTTGGCAGGTTCTCTCAGTTGAGTGAGTGAGGAGAGCAGAATAATGGAAACTTGCAGGAGACCTCAGAGGTGAAGTTGCTGGCAGGTTGGCCAGACAGAACTGCTTAGTGGTCGCAAGCAAAACATCCTGTCTTTCTGAAACTGTCCAGATTGCTTTTCTGAGAAAAAGAAGTGCCAAGTATCCCATGTGCCAGGGCTCCAGAAACCAAACTACATGAAAACCAATGTTGTTCAAAATAAGTGTTACTGACTTTTGGGGGCAGGAGGAGGAAGTTGAACAATATCATCCTTACCTTTTGGACTCTGATTTTTAGCTAGATAGATGAAATGAATTGATTTCAGCACAAATCAATTTTCCTTCAGTAGAAGGAAAGTGTATGCGTATGCTGGGTTTTTAAGAACTTAGGAAAAACAAATTTTCTTTTGCATAGGAGGGATTATTAATGGAGCAATAAATGTTTTTCAAGACAGAGTAGTATATGAACTTAGTTTTCCTTTTCTGTGGTTAAAAGGCAGCATTAATCCACAGCTTTGAGGTCAGTCTTCCTAGAAAAAAATTTTTTTATTCCTGCCCTCAGTGGTGACTGAGAATAATGACAAGAATTTGCTGTTTTCTTCACTTCAGTTAAATATGTACCAAAGGGGGAATCGAGGAACATGCCCAGACATTTTAGATTAGTGTATTTTACCTTTACTTTATGACCAACCTAGACAGCACAATAAAAAGCAGAGACGACAAAGGTCCGTATAGTCAAGGCTATGGTTTTTCCAGTGGTCATGTATGGATGTGAGAGTTGGACTATAAAGAAAGCTGAGCACCGAAGAATTGATGCTTTTGAACTGTGGTGTTGGAGAAGACTCTTGAGAGTCCCTTAGACTGCAAGGAGATCCAACCAGTCCATCCTAAAGGAGATCTGTCCTGGGTGTTCATTGGAAGGACTGATGCTGAGGCTGAAACTCCAATACTTTGGCCACCTGATGAGAAGAGCTGACTCATTGGAAAAGACCTTGATGCTGGGAAGGATTGGGGGCAGGAGGAGAAGGGGACGACAGAGGATGAGATGACTGGATGGCATCACCGACTCGATGGACATGGGTTTAGGTGGACTCAGGGAGTTGGTGATGGACAGGGAGGCCTGGCGTGCTGTGGTTCATGGGGTCACAAAGAGTCTGACACAACTGAGTGACTGAGCTGAACTGAACCTTTACAAAGGGAATTACCTGAAGAACCACCTAATCGGCATCAGAGTTTAGCACTCACATCACTGACAGAAGCAAACAGGCTGACAGTATAGCCAGTGGAGGACAAAGCAGAAGCTGTAGTTGTGACCTCCCCTGCTCAGCAATCCCCTCCTCCAAGAAAACAAAAACAGACCAAAGAGAAAGATTTGATACTTTGCTATCAATCCACCTAGTCTTTTTGTGTGCTTTCAAAATACCCTTAATTATATACATGTAGCCAGTTTTGGGGCTTCCCAGGGGACTCAGTGGTAAATAATCCGCCTGCCAATGCATGAGACGCTGGTTCGGTCCCTGGTTGGAGAAGATCCCCTGGAGAAACAAATGGCAACCCACTCCAATATTCTTGCCTGGGAAATCCCATGGACAGAGGAGCCTGACAGGCTACAGTCCATGGGGTCGCAAAAGGTCAGACATGATTGATCGACTAAACAAGAAGGCAATTTTGTATCCTGAGTTTTTGCTTTACATTAGAATGTTTTTGTCCTTTGTTATTAAAAACATCCTGTAAACTTACTTTGAAATTGTAAGTTTGAAATGGGGAAAATTGAATTTTCCCCATTATTTTTCCCCCCATTGTTGAATTTTAGGTTGTTTCGGTCTTTCTTTTTTCTGTTATGACTAGGGCTGTAGTGACTTGTCAGTAAATTTTGTCCTGCATTTTGGATTATGTCCTTGATAGACTCCCATAAGCAGAGTTACAGAGGGTTTGGACATTTTAAAGATGCTTGATAGCAGTTGCCAAATTGTTCTTCAGAGAAACTGATCAGACATGATGTTTCTAATTCAACAGCCTCTCTTTGCACTCCAATACAGCAGGAGACTGGGCTAGTCTAGATAAAAGAGAATTCCTCAGTATACACAAGTCACACATTTTCTCTCTCTTCATCTTATTTGGTGGTGCCAGGCTTAAGTTGCAGCACATGGCATCTTCTAGTTGGCGTGTGGCATCTAGTTCCCTGGCCAGGGATCAAACCTGGGCCCCTGCATTGGGAGCATGAGGACTTCGCCTCTGGATCACCAGGGAGGTCCCCTAGATGATACATTTTCAAAGAATTCGTTTAATAGGTGATAAAGTGTATGTAATCATGGGATATGTAGAGGAAAAAGAGACTGCTTTGTTGTGCAGATGAGGAGACCTTGGCCCAGAGAGATTGAAATTTGCCAAAGGCAGCTAGATAGTAGCAGGGCATGGTCTACAACTCGGTGAAACTAGGATGAAGATCTCTGAATGATCTTCAGAATCCTTGGTGCCTTAAGCCTTTCTTTATAAGTGTTAGCTGTTGTGCTATCACTGATACGCAGCTGGGTCTGTTACCAGAGGATTCTGATCAAGGGCAAGGAGCTACTGAACCATCAGCTTTGCTCTGCTCTGCTCTGCTCCAGCCCAAGGACCAGGGTTCTGTTTATGAAGCTGAATTTCAACATCATCTAACGCAGTCCTTTCATTTCTTAGCCAGGGAAGGCCTAGGGAGTCCAGTCCTCAAGGCAGGACGACACAGCTCAGTAGTGCGCGCCTCACCATGTCAAGCCACCCACAGGAACCACCCGCCTCATCCGGCCCTGGCCAGGACTCCACCACTCGGCCTTGTGGGCTGAGTGTTAGGGGTCCGGTGCCCCCTGGTGGCGCGTGTGAGTCAG
Source organism: Antilocapra americana (assembly GCA_007570785.1). NCBI lineage: Eukaryota > Metazoa > Chordata > Mammalia > Artiodactyla > Antilocapridae > Antilocapra > Antilocapra americana. The sequence goes on from ML664177.1 coordinate 44,188,764, forward strand.
TGCAACCTCAGAACAGCTCAGAGAACAGGGGACGGTCCTCTGGGTGGGCTCATGGACCTGGGGTTGTGTCAGGAACTTGAGTAAACGGATGTGTTTGTGTTCACTTTCCCTCTTCCCCCAAACATACGCAATTCAGGGTCAGTATGAAGTCTGTGTCTTCTGAGATCTGTAACGCAAAGTCAAGAGATAATGAAGATGATGGAGCGAGACACTTAAAATGGAAAAGTGAGTATAAAGCCATGGGTTCTGTTGGACAAAATGAAATTTGAAGTATCTTTCTAGCTCAGCTGTTATCTCAAAGTACACAGCGTGTACTGTCTTCTCATTCTTTTCTTGTTAGATCATTTCCATTTTAAAAGTAAGGCCTTTCTGATTCCAAACTGTAAAAGAGAAGTGCTTTTTTAAACCTCTGGACTATATACGAAATCCTTCCACACCCTGTATATGTGTATATATGTGTGTTGTGTAACAAACGTACTAAAAAAATGCTCAGTATATGTTCTTATAATGTTGTTAAGGTAGAGAGCTTGCAGCGTCACTTTCACGTAACCTGTGGGCATTATCCTTTTGTATCAGTTTAGTCTTATGAGCTTAAAAGAATGCAGCATTGATGTTTTTTGATAGTAATGCTAAGTGGCACTGAAAAGGATAGAAAATTTTGAGGAAAACGTACACACACACACATATACATATATATGTGTGTGTAGTCCCCAAACATGAGCTCAGTCTGGTCTAGGAAGGCTCTACAAACTCAAATAGAATTCCTTCCATTAGTTTCTGCAGGCTAGGGGCTTCACACATCATTTTCTTACAAAATTGTTCCAGCAAGAAGGTCTGACTACAAATTTCTGCTGCCTTTTAGTCTAATTCAGCATAAAGGGCTATAACTAGCTGAAATTCTGCCTGTCCCTCCCTCTGTTATCACTTCTCTCCTCTTTTCTGTTTCAAGCCGAGCAGGGCAAGCTAAGGATGATGCAGTTCTAAAAAGGGAGTAATTGTGACAATATAAGCTGTAAAACATTACGTAGCTCTTTAAGGAACTAAAGCTTTTGTTTCCAGCATTCACAGTGCTGTTTTAAATGCTCCTTTCTCTTACGTCCAGTGGAGGTGAAAGAAATGGCAGCGAAAGCAGCTACTGGACAGCTGACAGTACCTCCTTGGCATCCTCAGAGTGGTGTGGCTTTAGACAGTGAGGCTGAAAATGAGCCTGACCCCCTGCCGCAGCTCCCCACTAGGGCCTCCGAGCGTGTGGATTGGCAGCAGGCTGCAGGGTGTCTCAAGAGAAGCGGTGAGCCCGGAGACAGCGGCCAGCACGGCAGCCAGCCAGGGCCTCAGCGTCTCACCGGCAAGTTCAGACGTGCACGCGGGGGTGGCCGGGCTCTGTCAGCTCCTGAAAACAAGCAAACCTCCCAGAGTATTCCCTTTGGCTTCTCTCCTTTCCTATCCACCTGGGGATCCTGAATTCCAGGGGAAAGTAGCACACCCATGTAATCCCACTGTCCTTCAGACAGGTGAAAAAGTCCAGAGACTCGAAAGTTTTTCTATTACTGGAGCAGATTCCTTTGTCCAAAGGAAGTAAATAGTCTCCATGCACTGACCCTGCTCCTGGATCTAACCTGGCAAAGAATTGAACCTTTTACCAGAGGGCATTGGTGGTAGGCCACCCCCTACTGCCCACTTCTTGGCATTGCATTTTAGGCCTGAAAAATTCCACCGACTCTCAGAGAGTCTATGCCTGAGAAACCTAGAGACAAACGATGTTTACTGCCATCACTTTTATAGATTCGTGGGTGAAAATGGCACTGTGTCTTTCCACCTGGTGATTTGCTTGCAGTTAGGGCATGGGATATCATTTCACAGTTGTCTGAAAAGCAAGGAACAGTACATCTAAAATTATTGTTCATCTTAGATAGGAAAATATACTGGTTTGGATTTTTTTGGTATTTAAAATCTGTCCCTTGTCAAGCATCACTCTTGAACGGGTGGGCGAAAGGGGGAACGCTTGATGGCTGTGTGCTAGAGCCAGGCTAAGTCTGGACAGAACCTGACATGACACATGGCCACATTCAGCAGAAAATGCATGCGTCTCTTCTCTCACACTATCCTTTGCCCCTTCATGCCACTGAGAAATTACTGAATGACAATTATTGTGTTATAATCGTTAGGTATCAGGTACCTGCCCCCCAGAAAAGATGAGCAGCCAGAGCACAGTGAAGTCTTTCAAGCAAATTCGGATGCATCTGTGGCTGTTGAGAAGTCTTACAGCGTAAGTCAAACAGCTAGAGAGCCAGCTCAAACCCAGAGACCTAGTAGAGTAAAACTGAGTTGTTACGTATTATGACATTGAAATATCTGTAGTAGTTCTTTCTTGTTGGAGCATGTGCCCTCATGTCTCTGACATGGATGAAGAAGTCTTTCCTCCCTGTCTAATAGTTTTTGAATTAGTTCAGCTGAAAGCACTGTGTATATTGGAGCTTGGGGAAAACACAGTGCTAGATTCAGCTCTGACCCTTGAGCTTTCTGTCCGTATGCATGCTCAGCAACTCCGTTGTGTCTAATTCTTTGCAACCTCATGGACTGTAGCCCACCAGGCTCTTCTGTCCATGGGATTTCCCAGGCAAGAGTCCTGGAATGGGTTGCCATTTCCTTCTCCAGAGGATCTTCCTGACCCAGGGATCTTTGGCAGGTGGATTCTTTACTGCTATACCACCTGGGAAGCCCAAGCTTTCTGTCTAACTGTGTGGAAAAGACCACCTCGTAAAGCTCAGTGTGAGGTCAATTACCAAAGCCATGAGTGAAGTCAGTTTGAAGTAGGAAAAGCAGGGCCAGGGTTGCGATGAGAGTACCTTCACCTGGGATGTCATCTAAGACCCACATTCCGCTCTCAACTCAGTGGAAAGAGTGTGTTCATGCCCGAAATCTATGCCTCAGCAAGCTCCCTGGGATTCAGTCATTTCCTAGCATTTGCACTGGGGTTGCAGCCTTGCTTCAGGGATTTAATGTGTTCTTCAAGTGTGCAGCCATGGTCCAGCCAGCGTAAGGAACCAAAATTTGAAATCACTGTTGACATGGAAGAATATAAACAACAATTGAGAATAAACAGTATAAAAAGCCAATGTGGTAACATCTGAAGCTTTTCAAAGAACATACCTTTGTATTTCAGTCAGTACACAGACCACTCACAGGGCAGTTTATTCTTTTTCTCCTGTGAGGCCTGCCTGGGAGGACGTACCACATTAAGCATACTGGCTTGGCTGGAGAAGCAGCTCTGCCAGGGAAGTGGGGAAGGTGTGGGAGGCCAGGCTTGTCTGAGAAATTTCAATTTGATATGAGAGGTTAAGGAAAGCAGCTGCTAAGTGCACAGAAGAGGAAGTGTGGCAAAGGCAATGTCCAGGGAAATAAACCACAAAACCTCTGCAAAGAGATGATTGAAGGTAAGGAAAGGAGCCAGCTGTCTGGCCACATGGTGATGAGGGCCTGAATGTAGAGAAGTAGCATAAAAGGAAGGAGTAGAGCCGAGATGCTGAAGAAATAAGTTGCTTTTAATTAATTTATTTATCTGGCTGTGCTGGGTCTTAGTTGCTGCATGTGGGATCTAGTTCCCTGACCGGGGATAGAACCCAGGCCCCCTGCATTGGGACTGTGTTTAGCCACTGGACCACCAGGGAAATCCCAGTAACTTACTTTAAGTTATTTCATTTTTTAAATAGTTCTCCCTTTTTTCTAAATTAAAAAGATTTTTTGGCTGCATGGCTGTGGGATCTTAATTCCCCAACCAGGTATCAAACACACACTGCCTGCAGTGGAAGCATGGAGTCTTATCTGCTGGGCCACCAGGGAAATCCCTGTTTTATTTTTATTATTATTATTGCTATTTTTAAAATCATGCTTCTTCTCTTGCCTTTAAATGGGAATACCTGAAGGAGTCCCAAGTCTGAGTAGCCTCAGCCTCGAGCTGACTCTAGCACGTGGACTGTGTCTGAGCCCGTGGGGGTCAGGGTGTTTAAATTCAGTCCCCAGCTTGAGTTGTCTAGGGCCTTTCTTCTTTCTGTGAACTTGAGAGCAGAAAGGTGGCCCAACCTCCCCTACTTGCACTGTGCAGGTAAGGATGTTGGGATTCAGGACTGTGACCTGTCACACTTGCTCTGGGGTTCATGACTCGCTGTGCAGGAGGGCAGAGGTGCGCCCATGGCGGGAAGGGCTCTGAGAGCATCCCCCCGACTTCAGGGTAATTTTAGATACCCTGTTACTAACACTGCAGCCAGCTATAAAGGGATTTGTTTACAGTAAACACCAACTTAAAAGTGATTTCCTACGTTATTAATAGGATCAGTCTGTGCAATCAACTTGTTCACCAGAGTCTTCTGAAGACACTGAATACGTGACAGATGAATTTTTAACTCCAGACCATGAATATTTTTACTCCTCAATTGCTCAAGGAAATTTGGCTCTAGAGGTAAAAATTTACAAAGTTCAGGATAAAGTACATCTTCAGCTTTCTCTGTTGCTTTATTCCTTTAAAATTATTTTTATTAAGAAATATAGCTTATACATAAAAGTATATCACGTCAATTTGTCAGTTTTAATATGTTTTGAAAAAAACATGTGAAAAAGTAAGATTTTTCATAATTAAGGTCTTACCACAGAATTGTGGTTCCTGCATTTGTGCAGCACTTTGTACTTCTTTTTCAAAACCCATTCCTTCTTGTTGCTTAATTCGCAATCCTTTCTTGGGGAGTGGGGAGAGAAGGCAGCCTGCTATTATTTCTCTGTGTGAAGAACTGGTGATAGTAGACTAGGGAGTTAGCCCAGGACTGATAGGCTTTAGTGGTGGGACAGCCAGGAATAGAGGCACAGGGTCCGCAGAGAATGTGAGGCTGTCCAGTACATGGGCCTTTCTCTGGGATCTGCCTGGCTTTTGCAAGAACCTGTTTGTGCAGAGAATATTTTCATTTATAAAATGAAAATCATAGGAGTCTTTTATTTACTCATGTAATTTTTACCTCCTCTCTCCCCTAGCCTGCCACATTTGGGGGCCCTTTTACCAATATGGAAGGTGGAGTAGAGGAAAGAGAAATTGTACATGCCAGTCACCACATTTGACTGACGGGAAGAATTCAGTGATGCATCAAAAAGCACAGTTCTCCCTTGTCAGCACTTCTGAAAACTCAGTTAGAGCAGTTTTCCATTATCAGTCCTTCAAACATTCTTGATATTACTGTGGACTGGGACATTTAAGAAAATGGTTAATAAAAAATATTAAGTTTGTATACATATATATGTATACACATGTAATATGTACATGTATATAAAAAGGGTAACAAAGAAAAGTACACTCATCTTTAGGGTACAGATCATGAACTTTTGCATACTGACCACACTCATGGAGCCAGCACCCAAATCAAGAAATAGAACATTCCTGATCTCCTAGAAGACCTTGTGTTTCCTCCCACCCACTGCCTCTCCTCGAAGGAACTGGTGTTCTGACTTCTCACCCCATAGAGTAGCTTTAGAGCCTGGGCCGTCTTTTCTACCTTTTCTGGCTTTTCTAGTAAAGCTCCCAGGAATTGAAACATCTTTGTTGGATGGTTGGAGTGAGGAGAGGGGGCAGTTATGTAAAGAAGGGGAAAATAACCCAATCCTACCTCACAGTGGGAGGCAGAGGAGAGCTTGTTGAGGAGGAGCATATAGTACAATTAAGTTCTTAATGTCTGTGGAGGAGTTTGTTCTTTTTCTATAAAAGATGCAGGAACTTTATAAAGATTTTCAAAGTTTAAGAACATGAAGAAATCCTCTCCCCATCTTTTGATGATATATCTTCCTCTAGTAAACTTTCTTTCTTTGTTCTTTCTTTCTTTTATAGACCTCAAGTCCCATTGATGAAGACTTTGAAGGAATACAATGTGCTTGTACCCGACCTCAAGCCTCCGGTAATACATCCTGAGGGTCGATTCCTTTGGGAATCCCTCATGTTCACTTTCTGTCAGATCACACACGTTTAGAGCTGGAAAGGTCCTTAGAGATAACCTTCCAGGCCTTTCATTCCACAGATAAGAAAGCTTAGGCTCAGTGATTTCCCCTCACTAGAATAAATCCCCAGCTGCTCACTAGCCTCATGGCATCTATACATCATGTTATTTATATAGTTCCCCTTGCATTCTTTTCTTTTTAACTTTGCTATTTATTTATAAATATTTGTGTATTTATTTATTTGGCTGTGCCAGGTCTTAGTTGTGGCACACAGGATCTTTAGTTGCTGGTTTGAACTCTTTGGTCGTGGAATGTGGGCTTTAATTCCTTGACCAGGGGTGGAACCCAGGCCCCCTGCATTGGATTGTGGAGTCTCAGCCACTGGACCACCAGGGAAGTCCCCCCGCCTTGCATTCATATAGCATACATTATACCAGTTGCTTCTTCTTTTTTCCCCCCTAGTCTCTTTCCCTGGATTTCAGGCTCTTCTGTGGCACACAGCAGGTGTTCAGTTGTCTGTGCTGAGCTGATCTGACGGATTGGCCTAGGCCACACAGCTAGTCATTGACATGGTGACAACCAGCATAGGTTTCTATGTCCTTTACTCCAGAAGACTGTGTTTTACCGTCACTCTCCTTTGCTTGCGTGACATCTTAGCAAAGGGTTAGTAATAGCCAGTGCTACAGTCAGCATAACATCGTGCCCTTTTGGGGCCTTGGGTTCTGTATAACTTAGCTATTGCTTCCTGTTACATGGGAAGTTAACCTCAGATCAACAGCTGGGGTACGGCACAAGACAAGATATAAATGAACCACAGGTACTGATACGGACATTTTAAAAATTGTGCACTTTCGCTCGTTTAAGGTATGTAACCATCTGTTTTTAAAACCAGGATTACCCATCTACTGAACCATGGTCATGTCTCAACTATCTGAACCCAGGTTTAGGTTCTGAACTTACTCCCTTCCTCCTGTTGCATACTCCAGCTTGTATCGCTAACCTGATTCAGGCCTCCTTCACAGTTTCAAGCGTTTTAAGAAGCTGACTGCCTGGTGGCTCAGATGGTAAAGCATCTGCCCAAAATGCGGGAGATCCAGGTTCGATCCCTGGGTCGAGAAGATCCCCTGGAGAAGGAAATGGCAACCCACTCCAATTCTCTTGCCTGGAAAATTCCATGGACTGAGGAGCCTGGTAGGCTGTAGTCCATGGGGTCGCAAAGAGTTGGACACGACTGAGCGACTTCACCAAGCTTTTAGATGAACAGTTACATTCTCAGGACAGTGTATATTTGAAGTTCCCAAACCTGGGTCTCTGGCCACTTTCTGTGGAGCCTCTGCCCATGATAACTCACTCTCTGTGTGAGCCTGACCTGTGTGTGGCCACTTCACTTGCGTTTGAAAGAGTGGTGAGTGGGAGAGAGAAATTATGGGGCAGGCAGGTCAGAAAACCATGGCTAGTTGGCTGCAAACATCTGAAGTACATGTAGAAGCCTCTGATTTCTACTCCATTTCCTCCTTTTAGCCCTTCTCTTCCCCCCTTCCCACTATGGCTCTGATATACATCCTCTCCATACCAGGCAATATGACGGGGGTAGCAGTTGGATACACCCTGGGTTCCATGCCCAGTTCTGCCACTGATATTTTTCTGCATGACCTTTGGCATCTTGGGTATGTCATTCTACCCCAGGGCCCCACCTTTCCTTCGTATAAAATAAATGAGAGAGTTAGACTCTCAAATCTCTAACTTCCCCTGTGGCTCTAAATTGTGCTTATTAGGAATTCATTTATGCTTTCTAGGGCATTCAAAGAGAGTAGCAAGAAGAACCATGATGCTTCTCCACTAGTGGGGTTTCAGTGTCTTCAGTTCGGTTCAGTTCAGTTGCTCAGTCATGTCCGACTCTTTGCAACCCCGTGAATCGCAGCACATCAGGCCTCCCTGTCTATCACCAACTCCCGGAGTTTACCCAAACTGATGTCCATTGAGTCGATGATGCCATCCAACCATCTCATCCTCTGTCGTCCCCTTCTCCTCCCACCTTCAACCTTTCCCAGCATCAGGGTCTTTTCCAATGAGTCAGCTCTTCTCATCAGGTGGCCAAAGTATTGGAGTTTCAGCCTCAGCATCAGTCCTTCCAATGAAAATTCAGGACTGATCATTAGGATGGACTGGTTGGATCTCCTTGCTATCCAAGGGACTCTCAAGAATCTCCTCCAGTACCACAGTTCGAAAGCATAAGTTCTTCGGTGCTCAGCTTTCTTTATAGTTCAACTCTCACATCCATATATGACTACTGGAAAAATCATAGCCTTGACTAGACGGACCTTTGTCGGCAAAGTAATGTCTCTGCTTAATATGCTGTCTAGGTTGGTCATAACTTTTCTTTGAAGAAGCAAGCATCTTTTAATTTCATGGCTGCAGTCACCATCTGCAGTGATTTTGGGGCCCAAAAAAATAAAGTCTGTCACTCTTTCCACTGTTTCCCCATCTATTTGCCGTGAAGTGATGGGACCAGATGCCATGATCTTAGTTTTCTGAATGTTGAGTTTTAAGTCAACTTTTTCACTCTCCTCTTTCACTTTCATCAAGAGGATTTTTAGTTCTTCAATTTCTGCCATAAAGGTGGTGTCATCTATGTATCTGAGGTTATTGATATTTTTCCTGGCAATCTTGATTCCAGCTTGTGCTTTATCCAGATCAGCATTTCTCACGATGTACTCTGCATATAAGATAAATAAGCAGGGTGACAGTATACAGCCTTGACGTACTCCTTTCCCGATTTGGAACCAGCCTGTTGTTCCATGTCCAGTTCTAATTGTTGCTTCTTGACCTGCATACAGATTTCTCAGGAGGCAGGTCAGGTGGTCTGGTATTCACATCTCTTGAAGAATTTTCCACAGTTGGTTGTGATCCACACAGTCAAAGGCTTTGGCATAGTTAATAAAGCAGGAGTAGATGTTTTTCTGGAACTCTTTTGTTTTTTCAATGATCTAGCAGATGTTGGCAATTTGATCTCTGGTTCCTCTGCCTTTTCTAAATCCAGCTTGAACATCTGGAAGTTCACAGTTCACGTACTGTAGAAGCCTGGCTTGGAGAATTTTGAGCATTACTTTACTAGCGTGTGAGATGAGTGCAATTGTGTGGTAGTTTGAACATTCTTTGGCATTGTGTTTCTTTGGGATTGGAATGAAAACTGACCTTTTCCAGTCCTGTGGCCACTGCTGAATTTTCCAAATTTCCTGGCATATTGAGTGTAGCACTTTCACAGCATCATCCTTTAGGATTTGAAATAGCTCAGCTGGAATCCCATCACCTCCACTAGCATTGTGCACAGTGATGCTTCCTAAGACCCACTTGACTTCACATTCCAGGATGTCTGGTTCTAGTGAGTGATCACACCATCTTGATTATCTGGGTCATGAAGATCTTTTTGGTATAGCTTTTGGTGTATTCTTGCCACCTCTTCTTAATATCTTCTGCTTCTGTTAGGTCCATACTGTTTCTGTCCTTCACTGTGTCCATCTTTGCATGAAATGTTCCCTTGGTATCTCTAATTTACTTAAAGAGATCTCTAGTCTTTCCTATTATGTTGTTTTCCTCTATTTCTTTGCACTGATCACTGAGGAAGGCTTTCTTATCTCTCTTTGCTATTCTTTGGAACTCTGCATTCAAATGGTTTTATCAGTGTCTTGGCTTTTGCCAAAGGTGGTACTTTTATAGTGGGCCTGCCATTGCCTCCCAGGCCACCTTCTGGAGCTAAAGAGTGGCAGGAGGATCATGAGCATTTGCCAATAGGGCAGGCTGGTCTGTGTGAACACTTCTCCATAAACCAGAGCTGTATAATGTGGGAAGGAAAAGTAGATACTGGTCCCGTGTGCCCAGAGGCCTACAAAGGGTCTTCCTGCGAACTGGGAAGGAGTGACTTGACATGCTTGAGGCCAAGCAGAACAGAAGGCAGTTGAAGTAGCTTATTGGTACTCAGGACCCCACCCCCAGTCTTTAAGTGGTGTTTGGTGGCCAAGAGACACAGTTAGCGTCCTGGGAATGCCCAGCTGACGGTCTTTTCTACTTGGAATCTTCAGTGAACAAACAGTTCTTGGTTTCAACGCCCCCTGGTGTCTGTTGACAGAAATCAGGTCAGTTTGCCTTCCTGAAAAGACAAAACACCATTTGTCTCCGGAAATAACTGTGCGGCTATAACTGAATGGCCAGTAAATGGCTTGATTGTATTCTGAGTGTCAGAATATAGTTCTCCCCTCTGAGCAAGGAAAATAAACTTTCAGAGCAAAAACCTCTTCTACAGTACTCAATCCAAGCCCAATTAGGAAACACTTTGTTTATGTAGGTTATTTATTATTCTAGACCAGACCAGGAAAACTCCAGAAAATGAAAATCATAATCTGGGTTTGCAAAAATTTATTTAAAATGCATTTACTTTATTTTTTCAGGTGAAGAAAAGTTCCAAGTGAGAAAAAACCTTGGAAAGAATGCTGAAATTTTGACCAGGTCTCAATTCCAACCTATACGAAGGTATATGCCATTATTTTATTCACAGTTTCAGACTCATAGAAGTAATGTTAATTGATGGTAATGCCTCATATTTGTATGTTGCTCTTCCTCAAATATAATAGCCACCTTATTATGACAATAAGCTTTAGGCAGCTTAGATTTGTTAGGACTTGTTCAGCAGAATTGCGAAGGGTCATGAAAAGGAGCTGTCATCTATATCCAGATCTTGACTCTGCTTCTCTAACTGTAAGACCTTGGTCAAATTTCTCTTCTAGTTGTGTGTGTGTTAGCTGCTCATTCGTGTCCAACTTTTTGTGGCCCCATGGACTGTAGCCTGCCAGATTCCTCTGTCCATGGAATTCTCCAGGCAAGAATACTGGAGTTGATATCCTTTCCCTTCTCCAGGGGACCTTCCCAACCCAGGGATCGAACCCAGGTCTCCCGCATTGCAGGTGGATTCTTAACCAGCTGAGCCACCAGGGAAGCCCAAGAATATTGGCGTGGGTAGCCTATCCCTTCTCCAGGGGATCTTCCTGACCCAGTAATCGAATTGGGGTATCCTGCATTGCAGGCAGATTCTTTACCAGCTGAGCTACTTAATGTTATGTAGCACACAACCCCCAAATTCTAGTGACTTACAGCAACAAAAACTGCTTTTGTGTTCGTGTTCCGTATCCATCATGAACTGGCTGGAAGTGTTCTGTGCTGTGTGACTTTCTCTCGGAAATCCACAGTGCGGGAGACTCCATCTTTATGATTCCTTTCTTGCTGAGGCACAAAATAGAGAACATGGTGAACTGTGCGCTGGACTTGTAAAAGTTTCTGCCCCAAAGTGAATCACGTTACTTTCACTTGCATTTCACTGGTTAAAGCAAGTCATATGGTCATTTATGTAAATTAGGAGGACCACAAAGTACTGTCCTATGTTATGCTCAGAAGAAGAACTATTTTTTGAACAGAATTAATAGTCACCACCCAATCCAAAATCTGTTCTCTTTCCTTTATATCACTGGTCTCATAGCGATTGCTACAAAGATTAGAAATGTGGGAACATTTGGGAGGATTTAGCATGAGATCTGACTTAAAGTTTGTGTTTGAGTATTGAAAATATATCTTAAATATTGGTTGAAGTAGAAACAAGTCAAATTTGTCTTCAGAATTCTTTTCTAGCCTTTCTTTGACACAAGAGCCCCTCTTGGCCTCTGCTTGTCCTCAATGCCAGGAAGCTGCCTCACAGCTGGTGAGGCCCTGTGGCTGTGCCTCTTTCTCCAAGCTGCATCCCCAGCAAAGTACTCCACTGACTTACTCAGGAGCTTGCTCAGCCAGTAGCATCATAGGTTGATTTCAGGTGGGCTCACCTTTCAGTTCAGTTCAGTTCAGTCACTCAGTCCTGTCTGACACTTTGCAACCCCATGGACTGCAGCACGCCAGGCCTCCCTGTCCATCACCAACTCCCGGAGCTTATTCAAACTCATGTCCATTGAGTCGGTGATGCCATTCAGCCATCTCATCCTCTGTCATCCCCTTTTCCTGCCGTCAATCTTTCCCAGCATCAGAGTCTTTTCAAAAGAATCAGCTCTTCGCATCAGGCGGCCAAAGTACTGGAGTTTCAGCTTCAGCATCAGTCCTTCCAATGAATATTCGGGACTGATTTCCTTTAGGATGGACTGGTTGGATCTCCTTGCAGTCCAAAGGACTCTCAAGAGTCTTGTCCAACACCACAGTTGAAAAAGCATAGGGAGTATTTATTTAGTCTCTGAGGAGGAAACAGAGGCCCAGATATGCCTGTAGAATGTGGCTCATCAGTAGCAGAGTTAGGATTGGAGCCCCCACTTTGCGCTCTGAGTTCATTTCCCTTCCCGCTGCCTCTCACACTGCCCTTGTGCCACATTGTTGCACTCTGCCCCCAGAAGATTTATGTAATTTTCTCTTTCTCTCTTAACAGTACTGAAGGGGAACAAGAGGAGACATTAAAGGAGCCACCAAAGGAAACGAAAGAGAAAGATATGTATGGCCACCAGAAATCGCTTAAGGATTCTGTGCAAAGTCTTGGTTTTAGGGGAATGTTGTTTTCTTATTTGTGAGAGTTTCTGTGTTCTTCCTATTTTTATGTATACATGTAACATGAGCCTATTTCTCCTTTCACCAAAAAGCGGCTGTGATGATGTGATCTCAGTTGATAGCATCTTATAATCAGGGGAATGCAGTGATAATAAGAATATAATCTTATACGTAAGGTAGATTAAATCTGTTTTCCACATTAATACACTTTCACCTTTGGAATTTATTTTTAGCTGCTGAGATATGTTTGAAGTTAGTATCTCTTTCTAAGATATTCTCTGATACTCTCTTTAAGATATCTTTAGTATCTTATAGATATCTTATGGATATTCTAAAGTATTCTCTGATTTTTGGCCTCTTGCCAAATAAAGATTTTTGTGAAGAGCATCCTTAAAAAGTACCTCTTAGGAATATAGTGTTTGATTTTTCTAAGCATCTCTCAGTTACTCTGTGCTATTGATACTTTAGATCATTGACAGATATTCAGGACCTGTCTAGCATCTCCTGTGAACATGACGGTTCTTTCAAGGAAGTCTCATGCAAAACACCCAAAATAAACCACGCGCCTACCAGTGTCAGTACTCCGCTCAGCCCAGGTACTCTCTCACAGGGGGATGTTCTGGGAGGGGAGCTAATAGCCCCTGTCTCGTTGGCTATGAGAAGCCAGGCTGTGGGCACAGACCCGCAGATGGGTGTTTCCTCACAGTGCAGAGGGGTTTCTTTAGGGCCAGAGCTAGAGGGGCCAGGTTGTGATGGTGATGGTGGTGGTGATTAACTAGCTGCTGTTATTGTCCAGTCGCTCAGTCGTGTCTGACTCTTTGCGACCCCATGGACGGCAGCACGCCAGGCTTCCCTGTCCCTCAGTATCTCTCTGAGTTTGCTGAAGCTCATGTCCATTGAGTTGGTGATGCCATCCAACCAGCTACAAGGAGATTTTTTTTACTCTAGCAATAGAGACATGTGCATGCCAAGTCTACTTTGTGCTTGCAGCACTTGTTGAATTTTGGGCAAATGCAGTGGGTTCTCTACAAGGGCTTCCCTGGGGGCTCAGCTGGTGAAGAATCTGGCTGCAGTGCAGGAGACCCAGGTTCGATCCCTGGGTGGGGAGATCCCCTGGAGGAGGAAATGGCAGCCCACTCCAGGGTTCTTGCCTGGGAAATACCATGGACAGAGGGGCCTGGTGCGCTACAGTCCATGGGGTCACACAGAGTTGGACAGGACTGAGTGATTAACACTTTCACATTGGATTTTTTATAGAGTTAGTAACTTAAAACAGTATCTTGTACTTAAGCATACATAGTTTGAGTCCTGTAACCGCGTACAGCCAGCATCAAATACCCTCTCTTTAGCGTCCTTATTTTCAGTATATTTGTGGTTCAAATAATCTCCCTTTATTTTGATGGCCAAGTTTAGAGACTATTATTTTGTATACCTTATGGGGCTTTGTCTCAGATCAATGATTATTTCAGTTATTGATAATTTGGGAAATTCCTGTTATAGACATAGTATCTTATGGGTTGTGTGTGTGTGTGTGTTATTGTTGTTTTTAAATAATGTAAAGTATTCAGACACAGACTGCCCTCTTTTCTACAACAGGGTCAGTTTCTTCAGTTGCCAGTCAGTATAAGGACTGCCTTGAAAGTATCCCACTTCAGGATACTAAAACAGGATCTACCTTGTGCTGGACCAGTCAAGAATCTACTCAGACTTTGTCTGATAAATTTACAAGTGTCCGAGAGAAAGCAAAGAGCCTAGATTCCCTTCTTACTTCCTCTGAAATTCTCCCTGCAAGACTGACTAATCTCGTGAGTATGTAGCCTCTGCGTTGCACCCTCATGGAGTGATTTCAAAGGCGTCAGTGATCCAAAAGACCAAGATTTCTCCATATCTATGTAACAGAGAAAGGAAGAAATAAGCTGGATCCTCCCCAGGCTTCCCTGGAGCTCTTCTCTGATCTGTATTGTAGAATGGATCCTGGGCTTTTGTACACTTTCCTCCGCCCAGCCCATCAGAGATAATGTTTGGCGATTTCTCTGAAGAGCCAGCCTCTGCCGTAGCTTATGGTGCCACCTTCATCTGCACTGTTCTTTCAGTCTAACCATATTTAACATTCTGCTTCTTCCTTGAAGCCTCCTCTGGTTATTTCTCAGAGAGTTCTGACTGATCTGTGCCTCACTCCTGAACCAGTGACCTGCAGTAAAAGCACTCAACGGTGCCTTCTCCTTGCTTCCTCTCCTTCCCCATGCTGTTTGCTCATTTCCTTCTCGCTCTCCTTCATATTTCATATGTAGTCCTTTCAGGAAAACTATAAGTTCCTTACTTGGTACTGTTCATTAAAAATCCCTTGACTAACCGTAGTTTCGCATTCCTGGTGGCTCAAGGATAAAGACTCCACCTGCCAATGCAGGCGATGAGAGTTCGATCCCTGGTCAGGAAAATCCCTTAGAGAAGGAAATGGCAACCCAGTCCAGTATTCTTGCCTGGGAAATCCCATGGACAGAGAAGCCTGGCGGGCTACAGTCCCATGGGTTTGTAAAAGAGTTGGACATGACTTAGCGATTAAACAACAACAAAGAGACCATTCTATAGGCAGATCGAATACTTGTTTGGCCCTCAATGAAAAAAAACACTGTCATCTTCTTTGGGCATTTGACTCACAAAAAGTCTCATTCTGAAGCAGGGAATTTAAGAATTATATGTTTTTGTTCAGTTCAGTCGCTCAGTCATGTCCGGCTCTTTGCAACCCCATGAACCGCAGCACACCAGGCCTCCCTGTCCATCACCAACTCCTGGAGTCCACCCTAACCCATGGCCATTGAGTCGGTGATGCCATCCAACCATCTCATCCTCTGTCATCCCCTTCTCTTCCCACCTTCAATCTTTCCCAGCATCAGGGTCTTTTCAAATGAGTCAGCTCTTCACATCAGGTGGCCAAAAGTATTGGAGTTTCAGCTTCAGCATCAGTCCTTCCAGTGAATATTCAGGACTGATTTCCTTCAGGATGGACTGGTTTTGTTCAATGTACTGTTAATAGGGCACTATGCCAGGCCCTCTAATAGGCATCCAAAACTGAGTAATAAAAAGTCCCTGCCCTGAAGGAGCTCATAGCCTGGTGAGAAGGACTGGCATGATGTAACACCGAGTTTTCAGTAAAAACTGAGTGCTGTGGAGGCAAAGAAGGGTGGGACGCTCCCAAGAGAAGGTGGCATTTGAATGAGTTTGACTCAATCAGCAAAACAACTGGCTTCTTCCATGAATGAGACACAAGCTTAATTTTGGAAATGACTGAGCCTAACAGGTCTTTTTAGCTTAATAATGTGTGTGTGAATTACCATGTTTATGTCTTATTTTTAGAAGAGATTGCCTACCTTTAGCGGGGCTGGTTCCTCCAGCATTGCTAAGGCGCCTGACACGTCATGCCAGGCCACTCAGAGAAGGAGCCTGCCGAAAGGTACCCTGTGTTTAGTATTAAAATATAAGCTCGTAATTAGTAAGCCTGTTTAAGAGAGCCTTCCTCTCATCTTTGATTCTATGGTAGGTTTAAACAAAACTGCTGATTTCCCCCGACTATAAAAATTAAACATACTTGTTATAAAAGCTTGGAGATGAAAGAAGAGCTTAAAGGACTTCCCTGGTGGTCCAGCAGCTAAGATGCTCCCAGTGTAGGGGCCCCAGGTTCAGTCCCTGGTCAGGGACTAGATGCCGCATGTCATAACTGAGAGTTTGCATGCAGCAACTAAATACCCCACAAGCTGCAACTAAGATTTGGTGCAGCCATGTAAGTAATTGTTTTTCAAACACTTAAAAGAGAAAACTACCACCATTCTACCATCATTTTTTAACCTCTTGTACTATTTTGGTACATATCTTTTTTATGTTTTAGAACTATACCCCTCCACATATATTTATATACATATATATATACACACATATATATATATTTAGCATAGCTAAGATCATATAGTATATCGGCTCTGGCTGCTGCTTTTTCTTCAATGATATATTTTAGAATTTCCACTTGACAGTAAAAATTATTCATAAATATGAGATGACTGCATACTAGTCTGTTCTACATATGTTGCCTAACCTTGCTTTCCTATTGAAGATTTATGTTGTTTTCTAATTTTTGCTCTTTGTACAGAAGTCTTTATCTGAACCTCTGGTCTTTTCTTTAGGATAGAGTCTTAGAAGACAATTTTCAGATCAAAGGGTCTGAGAGTTTTAACAGCTCTTGAGGCGTTTGCCCCACTAATCTTGTTGTCTTGTGTCTTTGGTATAAGTCTTAGAATTTCCCTCAAGGGGATAGTTATTTCAAACTGTGCTGAGGGGTTTTGGTTACTGTTATAATTGATCCCTTAGGTGAAGGTACAGAGTATGGTCTCCCATATCCCCTGGCTGGATAATCTACACAGAAAGACCCTCGCATTGTGTATTATTCATTTTGACGGGTCTAGAGCTTCTTTATTCCTCCAGCAGCCTTGTTCCCAATTGGACCCCTGGCCTTTTAGTAAGAATTTATACCTCACCTACCCCAAATATCCTTGGAGAGGGCCACAGAGCAAGTGGTACCGAGGTGAGCAGGGAGGTAGGAGAGAGTTGAGAGGAAAAGGGAGAGTAAAGCCATTCACATAAGAAGTCTCAGTAGGACTGTGAATGTGAGAGGATTTCTCCTTGTTATAGCTCATTTCATCACTGAGAAATTCTCAGTCAAATCTGTACAGAAGCCTAGCACGTCTAGTTCGGGCCCAGGACGGTATTCAGTCACCTTCCCTTTATCTTTCTCGAGACCTAGTAGAAGCCATCTCACAGCATCACCCGGATGAGCTACCACCACCATCGCAGGAGCTGCTAGACGAAATTGGTAAGGCACGCACAATGCAGAGCGTCCTTCGCGGCCCTGCCTGTTGTTTGTTTCAGGTGTGAGCACCAGTACAGAAGGCGCTATGAAGGCCTGACTGGGTGGGCAGAATTCAGGAGGGGGCAGTTTTCCAATGACAGGCCTCAGGCTACTGCTACAGCCTGGCCAGCATGTGTGGCCTGCATCTGTTATCATGGTGCTCCTTAAGGGTCTACGGTCGTGATTCTAAGAGGGGATAACAACATCCAAGTGGTTTATCATGATGAACTTCTTTTATTAAAGGAAATATCACCTCCCTTTTGAACCAAACTAGCTATACTTCAGCGCTACTGAATTCTGGCATCTTGGGCCAAAACACCATTAGCAGGCGATTTTAAGGTATTGGCATTGTGGAAGAACCCCTTTCCTGAGGGCAGGGAGGTCAGTGGCACAAGATCTAATGAGACCAGAATTTTTCATCTGAGGCAGAGACTGAGGGACACCTGCTCAATTTTAGTTGCAGCTGATCCGTGGCCCTGCCCAGCTGAGCTGCTGCTGGAGTAAACGGTGAAGGTGGTAGAAGCGTCTGGGCCGGGTGGTTTGTTTCCCCAGGCGGAGGACCGACTGCTCTCTTCTTGACAGCCTAGCCGACCAGCCCCTCACTCTCAGAGGGTCCATCTCATCAGGCCTCTGATGGTCCAGTTCTTGGTATAGGATCAGTAGGGGGTCTCCTGACGGGGATCTCTCGGTTTTCAGGGTCTCTGAGGTCTGGTGTCTCATCAGGAAGAGAGAGGCGAACGAGGCCTCACCTGATCTGACTCAGTGGACGGATATGGTCTAGGCTGCCCAACCCCTAACCCCTGGCCACTGGCCTTGTGGACTTGGGTGAAGGCGGTCAGGCCTCCAGAACCTTCGCTGGCCCCTTTCTCTTTCTGCGGTCCTAGGCCCTGTCGCCTCGCCACAGCCCTCCCCCGTTGCCACAGGGCTGCACAGGTCACAGGGCTGTGGGGTCAGGGCTGGGCTCTCACCCCTCACCAGCTTCCGTCCTCTGGAAGCCACTACGGCACCCCTGCAGATCCCCCCCTCCAGGTGCTCTCCTTCATATAATAATGGAACTGCTGCTGGTGGGAGGGGCGGTCACCCCCACGCGTCCTGCTCTCAGGGCCGTCTGGTGTCCGGTCACGGGTGAGGACGGGACTTGTAGGCTCTTTGCAGTGTGACCTCAGTGATGCCCTTCCTCTGGATCCTGCCCTCGCTCTGCTCTCTGCATGTGGACCCCCCACCCCGGCAGCTGTCGCAGGCTGCCGCCTGGGCTCCAGCCTCTTGGCACTGCTGTACCCCAGTGTGCTCTGCAGAGACTCTCCCTCCTCTCACCTATGGTAATTTTCTGGGCCAGGTTTCTAGGTGATGTCTTACACTTTGCAATGGATCAGTAATTTTCCAGAAAGATAAAGGGCAGAGGGCACCTGAGTAGTTTCTCCTAATAATGGGTGTGCCTACCTGATTATCGCTTACCAGCATTGTCATCATTTCCTCTCAGGAGAGCTGTGTGGAGTGGCCTGCAGCAGACACCTGCTCCTTTGAAGGGCACTTATGCAAAGCTCCAGGCTTCTGCCCAGGGCCTCAAGCAGGGGGTCCTTTAGAATCCTATAACTTCAGCAAGGACTACTTTAACAAGGGTAACAATGGATTTTCAAGTTTCAGGTTATATTACGTGATCTTTATGGGGCCCCTTAGTGCCCCCAGAAGCTGCCAGGTAGAACCTGCCCCACACATAGCAGGGCCAGTCAGCCTGGGGGCCCATCTGTGCAGTCTCTCAGCTGTCTCTCTGCTGGGCTCTGGGGAGCACTTTGAGGAAAGGGAGGACCTAACACTTGTGAAGCAGTATAGTGAGTTTAGGAGATGCTTGTCTGGTCTAGTGGTCAGTTCTTTAGGAATTGTAAATTATATCCTTTGCAAGAGTATATAAAATAGAGATTAAGAGCATAAACCTTAGAACTAGACTGTCTGTACTCAAATCCCAATTCCATCACCTTACTATCTAATTCCTTTACCTTTCTTTTTTTTAATTTCTTTTTTAATTGAAGGATAATTGCTCTATAGAATTTTGTTGTTTTCTGTCAAACCTCAAATGAATCAGCCATAGGTATAAATATACCCCCTCCCTTTTGTGAATTCTTTTCCTTTCTTTACCTGAATTTGCTCACCTGTCAAACAGGAATGACAATAATATGATCAATCTCATAGTGTTGTTGTAAAGATTAACTCAAGATATTAATCTTGAATTAAGGAGCTTGGTGGTGCAGGAGCTTCCTGCCAATGTAGGTAGACATAAGAGACATGAGTTCAATTCCTGAGTTGGGAAGATCCCTTGGAGTAGGAAATGGCAACCCACTCTAGTATTCTTGTCTGGAAAATTCCATGGACAGAGGAGCCTGGCAGGCTATAGTCCATGGGGGTCACACAGAGTTGGACACGATTGAGCATGCATGCAGGAAGGAATCTTGAATTAATGTAGACGAATTGGAAATAGTACCTGCTCTGCAAGTGCTCCCTATCATGATCATCATTTTTACGTTTATGTTTAGTGTTACGTGGGATTGAATACAGTGGTTCTCAAGCGCCAGCAGGCATCAGACTCATCTGGAGGGCTAGGTAAAACATCCACACCCCCAGAGATTCTGATTCAGTAAGTCTGAGATGAAGCCTGAGAATCTGCGTATATACCAGGTTCTCAGTTGATATGGAGGCCATGGGTCTGAGAGCTACTCTTTGAGAACTGCTACCCCAGAGGATGACATGACATGCAGATCTGTTCTATGTTGTGACAGAGCACCTGAAGCAGCAGCAGGTCTCACCCACAGCCCTGGAGGAGAACACAGCAAGTCATCCGGGCAGCACTGCAAATGGTAAGCCAGACCCTCAGATCTTTTTCTGGCTGCTCGGGTGGCTCAGTGGTGAAGAATCCGCCCGCCAACGCAGGGGACACAGAAGTTGTTGGTTCGATCCCTGAGTCAAGAAGATAGGCTGGAGGAGGAAATGGCGACCTACTCTAGCACTCTTGCCTGGAGAGTCCCATGGACAGAGGAGCCTGGCAGGCTGCAGTCCACGGGGTCGCAAAGAGTTGGAAATGACTGAGCACACGCCAGTCTTGTCACCAGGTTTTTCTGTAACTGTCCTTGGCAGCACAGTGGCACACCTCTGGGGGTGTGGACTTTGACATCAGGCACACTCCACTTCAATGCGGACTCTATAGCTTATTTTGGTCTGACAGATTGTTTCACATGCCCTAGCCTCAGTTATCCTCGTTTGTCAAACAGGAATGATAACTCCACCTAACGTACACGCACAGTGCCTGGAGCGTTGTAAGATACTTAGCAAGTGTTAGAACTGGCGGGATGGAGTGGGAACACATATGTAAAATGCCTGGCATACATTAAAGAGCACTACCCTTCCCCACCCAGATTCCTTCCCTGGCTTCAATATGGAAACATTCTAACAAGTGGGAAGAGGGTGGTCCCCCAAAATAAATCTGTACAACTTGTTTTCTGGGTCTCTTGCGGCCTCTTTTATATGCCGTTTCTGTCCTCTGTCTCTCTTGAGCCTTGGCAGAGACACGGTTTCCTGTAGTTTCACCTGGCAGAGAGCTCCCCAGACCTCCGAAGCAGCTGCTGTGGATACGGGCACCCTGCAGATTGCCACCTGGCCCCCTGCTCTTCTGGGCAGAGGGGAACTGGTGCTTTGCAAACTTGAGGGTCCACTGATTAGCCTTCATTTTTTGCACACCATTTTAAGACAGGTTTTCTCAAAAACACTTTTTTTTTGTTCTAATAGTCTTTCAACTGTTTCTAGATCAAAGGCATTTAGAAGAACAAGAAACTCACGGTAATAAAGAAGACAGCAGTATGCTCTGGACCAAAGAAACCCAGGATCTAGAAGAGGACACAGAGAGGTGACAGAAAAAGCAGCATTTTTTTTTAAGGGTTTAGAAAAGTGTAGTGTTAATTTATGTTAGTTTTTCTTCTGATAAATTGACAAATAAGGAAAAAAGGGTCTCTTTTTCATGTTATTCTTATAGCCTCTATTCCTAAAAGTATTTTTTTTTACCAAGTTTTTAATTGCGGTAAAATACACACAACACAAACATTTTAAGTGTACAATTCAGTAGTGTTAAGTGTATTCACAGTGTTGTGCAACTGATCTTTTTCATCCTGCAAAATTAAAACTCTGTACCCATCAAACAACAACTCCCCATTTCCTCCTCCCCCCATTCCCTAGTAACCACAGTTCTACTCCCTTTCTCTGAGTTTGACCACTCTTGATACCTCCTGTAGGTGGAATCATGCCCTGGTTGTTGTCTTGTCACTGGCTTATTTCACTTAGCACAATGTCCTCAAGGTTCATCTGTGTATCGTGTCAGGATATCCTTTCTTCTTAAGCCTGAATTCCATTGAGAAGGGTGTGTGTGCGCATCACATTTTGTTTATCCATTCATCTGCTGGTGGACACTAGGTTACTTCCACCTTTTCACTGTTGTGAGTAATGCTGCTGTGAATGTGAGTATACAAATATATTTTTAAGAAACCCTGCTTTCATTTCTTTTGGATATATATATATGCAGGAGCGGTATCACTGGATCATGTGATAAATCTGTTTTTATTTTTTTGAGGAAATGCCATCCTGTTTTCTGCAGCAGCTGCACCATTTTACATTCCCACAAGCAGTGCCAAAGGGTTCCAGTTTCTCCACATCATTATTATCCTTTTTATAATTCATTTTTAATTGGAGGATAATTGCTTTATTTTCTGTTTGTTGTTGTTGTTGTTGTTAGTAGCCTTCCTAATGGGTGTGAGGTGATAGCTTATTGTGGTTTTGATTTGCGTTTCTCTAATGGTTAGTGATGTTGAGCATCTTTTTGTATGTGGATGGTCATTTGTGTATCTTCTTTGGAGAAATTGCCCAGTTTTAAAATAGGATTATTTGTTTTTTTTTTCCTTGTCAAGTTGTTTTTTGTTTTGGTTTTTACTTCATTTTGTAAGGCAAACATAGGTTTCAATTTCTTCCAAAACATTTAGTTAAAGAGAATTTTTAGGTTTTTCTAGCCAAATAAGAAAAGATGGGGGCAGTGATCCAGACAATTCAGTCTAAAAACACAAGTTTCCCTCAAGGGACCCAATTCTGTTCTTGACTTGGAGCTTTCCTTGGACCTACATTGCAAGGTAAACCAGCTCAACTCCTTTGCCTCTAGACTTTGCTAGCTTTGTCCAAGCTGTCAAACTGTGTCCCAAACTCAGGGCCCGGACTTGGGGGAGGTGAAGGCGACACCCTCTGTGGGCACAAAATTGAAGGAGGCACCAAAAAACTCAAGAAAGTACTAATTTAATGCCGTATTTGTAAAAATTTATACTAATGCTAAAAAATAAAATCCATATTTTGACGAACAGAATATTTACATTTTAAAGGAAGAGAGGCTGTGAATCTACACTTAACACCACTTGCCTCAACCTCCTCCTGGCTCAGCAGATAGCTGGGGAGGCCATGCAGAATACTTTCAGCTGCAAACATTAGAAAAATACACTTAAAAATACCACTCCCGTTGAGATGAGTTTGTCTCACCAGCGGTTGGCAGGGCATGGCTGGTGTAGAATTAGTGATGCCTCTGGGGACTTAGGCTCTTCTGACCTTTCTGCTCTGCCAGACATAGCAGCTTGGCTTTTGTTTTCAGACTTGTCAACTTTTGGGCAAGGTGGCTTCTGTGCCCATTCCAGGCAGAAATAGGAGGGTGGGGCAAGAGTCTAGCCCACTCGGTGCTTGCTTATCTGGAAAGCAAAAAATTGTCCTAGAAGCCCTTTTCAGCAGATGTCTACTTGTATCTTCTCGGCCAAATGGGGCACATGGCCACCCTTGGTTGCCAGGGAGACTGGAAATGGAGTTTTTAGCTTTCAGCTGCTATAGAAGAGGAAGGTATGGGAGGAGAGGGTTATGAACAACTTTTGGGTAGTGAATCCTGTTTCTGTCACACTCTTCAAGGGCTAAACTATTCTTCACAAAGAAGGAAAAGAGAGAGACCTGGATGGGAAGGCCTTATGAGGAGACTAGAGCCCTGGGACCTGAGAGGAAGGAGGGAGAGGGTTTTTTTGAGTGGGGAGACAGAGAAGACAAAGAGGCAAAGGAGGAGGCAAGCTTTTGTCTGTGATGTATGATGTAACTCCATTCCTTCCATCTCCCCAGTGCATCTTCAGTAAAAATCTATGCCTTTATTTAAGGCAAAAGGAGAGCATCCCAAGAAGGCTGAGTTACATTCAGTTATGCAGATACAGACTGCTTTGCACATACAAAAGTTAGCTACTGTTACCATCGCCTCTTCCTTTTTCCAAAGGGCTGGCTGTGCTGGCCACAGGGAGAGGGCCGCAGCTGCTCAGTCATATCAGTCCTGCACCAAGCCAGAGTGGAAGGTATTTTTTTTCAGACGGTTGGGACTTTTCAGGCCTCTGAAAACAAATTATCCTCATCCTGTAGCCTCAGAGGCAGTTCTTAATCTGGAAAACTTGCGGGAATGAGTGTGCAGTTCTAGCCCCAGGTGGAAGTTGACGTAATGACCTAGAATTGAGACACAGTCTAGTATCGCACTTTGGGAGGCAGTGATATTGTGGGTGCTGAGGCTTTTTTAAATAATTTATTTTTGGCTGCACTGGATGTCCATTGCTGTGTGCACAGGCTTTCTCGAGTTGCGGGAGCAGGGGCTGCTCTTATTTGTGGTGCTCAGGCTTCTTACTTCTGTGGGCTTCGGTAGTTGTGGCGCATGGCTTTAGTTGTTCTGTGGCATATGGGATCTTCTTGGACCGGGGAGCGAACCTGCGTCCCCTGCATTGGCAGGTGGATTCTTTTCTGTGTATGTCCTTATACATGTGCGTGCATGCGAAGTTGCTTCACTCTGCGACTGACTCTGTGACCCTATGGACTGTTAGCCCCCCAGATACCTCTGTCCATGGGATTTTCCAGGCAAGAATACTGGACTGGGTTGCCATGCCTTCTTCCATGAGATCCTCCTGACCCAGGGATCAAACCCATCTCTTACGCCTCTGGCATTGGCAGACAGGTTCTTTACCACTAGTTCCACCTGGGAAGCCTTGTGTGTGCTTATAAACAGCAGAAATTTATTTCTCACAGTTCTGGAGGCTGGAGGTCTAAGATCAGGTTGAGGCAGGTAGGTGGCATAACCACTGTACAGGTAACAGGGAAGTCTGCTGCTGAGGCTTTCTGTCAGGAGGCTGAAGGAGGGCCTGGTGCCCATTTACGTGGGCTCTCAGTGACCTCCACAACTCAGGTACGGTCTCAGCGAGCTCTCGTTTCCCCATGTGTGCAGTGTGAAGGTCCTTTCCTGTCTCAGAGTGCGTGCCTCCTTGTCAGGGGAGAGGCGGACTGTCTCATTCTCTTCATTTGTCTTGGACAGAGCTCACTCTACGCTCGACGAGGACCTAGAGAGATGGCTGCAGCCCCCCGAGGACAGCACGCAACCACCGGATCTGCCCAAGGGCCCGGCAAGGTTCTTGTTCTCCACCAGGGCATCCTTTCCTTCTTTCTCAGGAAGGGGAACTAGATTTTAGTTTAGTTTTTTTTTTTTAAATAGATTTTATCATTCGTTTTTTAGAAAGTGCATCGACTTCTTGGAGAATGAATGTTTGGCCAAGGTATTATGTCACTGTAGATAAGCCGGCCCCAGCTCCTGTCTGCCCCTCTCCCTCCAGCCACCTATGGTGCTCACAATGCTGACTAGCAGATTGATATCAATACAGAGAGAGGCCTCTAAAATTGCTGTATCTTGGCCCTGTCACCTTCAACACTTTCATCGATCATTTGAATTAAATCAGAAAAGGTATGCTTATCAAATCTCTAGATAACACAGTCTAAGGATGAATGCTAATGTGATGGGCGATAGACTGTGTATTCAAGATGATCTTGACAGGTGGAAATGTTAAATTTCTCCACCAGATAAAGGTGAGCATTTGGATCCAGAAGTATTGAACGTGAGAGGGCTGACCTAATAGAGAATTTTTTTTGCCAGAAGCTCGTACTCGACTGTAATTTCATTGAAGATGGGAAATGCGTCTTATTTGTATATGCCCAGCATTTAACATGCATTTTGAGACGTGGTAAGAATTCAAAACATTCTCCTTGAAGAAGACATGGACAGGGACCCCCTGAGACCTCAGTTTGATGTGGTTGCTAAAAAGGTCAACGCTGCAGAAACACTGAACAGGCAGAGAATGTACTGTCCAGGCCAAGGTGATGTCTCGGACTGGCTAGAGGAATCCTGGAACTCCTCGAACTCTAGTTCACTGTGGGGCTCCTGGTGGGGTGTCATACTTTAAAAGGGACAGTCACAAACTGAAGAGGGTGGCCACAGAACAGCTAGATGTCTGGAAACCTTGTCACATGAGAATAGCTAATGATGCTGGGGAGGCTCCGTCTGAGAAAAGCATACGGAATAGAGGATTAGATAGCTATTCCCGAATACCTGAAATACTGTGAAGTGAAGAGAGGCAGCTTCCTCTCTTCTGCCCCAAACGACAGAGCTACTGACTAGAAACTGCAGAGTAAAAGACTTTTATTCGCTAAAGTGCAAGTTTTCTAGTAGCCACAGCAATCTGAAAGAGAAAACAGCTGCCTTTACTCTAGCAGCAGCTCCTCCCACCCAGGCATACGCTGGATGACTCTGGTCCAGGGCATTTGGACAGAGGTAGTAGATAACCTCCTCCAACCTTGGAGCCTGTGATGCTATTAGCGATGAGAGGTTAGGAAGAAAAAAAATCCTTTTCATCCTATCTGGCTTTACTTTCTCTCTCACTTTGCATATTTTATTTTGAATGGCCACCAAGTAAAAACAAGAGAAGTCCCTCCACCGTGTCAGTTTGATTCCGCCATCGTCCGTTGAGCACCACCGCTGAGCTGAGCACTTGAGGTGCAGAGCCGTAGGAGACCTCTGCCCCAGGGAGCTTAGAGCTGAGTGGGGGAGGGCTTCTGCTTGCAAGTCTTCAACTGACCTTCAACTGGTAGATACCGCAATTAAATACTTCACTTGAGAGTTTCAGGAAGTGAAAATGAGGTAATAAAATATATGTGGCTGTAAAAAGGACATCATTTACAACATGAAATGTTTGTTTCCTTTGAGACAATGTAGCCTAGTGGTTGAGAGCAGAGTCCTGAGTCAGACTTTCTGGGTTGACCTCAGCTCTAGGATGTACTGGGCGTGTAATTCAACTTCTTTGTGCCTCAGTTTTCTTACCGCTCAACTACTTTACATAGTTGTGATGAGAATTAACTGAGATAATATACATGACAGCACTTGAACACATAGGGAGCCCACACAATTAGTGCTAGCTACTGCTATATTTCCTTGGGAGCACGCCTTCTCCCTCTGGCCATTGTGCACATGATTTAATGACCAGAATCATTGTCATTGAAGGGAGGCAAGCAGCAAAGATGAAGAAGCTGGTGAAAAGAAGAAGAAAGGGGAAGAAAGCACGAAGCCAGAGAGAAGGAAATCGGAGAGCTTTTTAGGGACTTCCGAAGAAGGTATGAACGGATGGTCATTATAATGTAACCTGGAGTCCTTGGGCTTCGGTGAGCATCAGAGTTATTTAGAAATATTTCCCAGATGCTGTATACAGTCCTCCTACACTTTCCCCCTGTAGTTAAGCCCAGGTTTTCTATTAATTGCCAATTATGTTTTCATCACAAAACAGTAATGACATCCAATTTTATTTCTAAATCAAGTCTTCAGCTACTCTCATCATCCATATATACTGCCTGGAAAGATGTTTTGCTCCTCATGTATCTTCAGAAGAGTTCTAAAGTTATCTCATGGAGAGGCTAAATAAGAATCCAATAAGAAATCATAAATTGTGGGATTTAAGTGGTGCCTACAAGTAATGTGAGAAGTATAAATTAACCTTAATTTCAAAACTTCTGATAGAGCTTTAAGGGACCATCCACAAATGGTGCCTTCCTACATTAAAGATCCCCCTACTCAGGAGGTTACGGTCATTAATTCTTTCAGATCACCTGGTACCTCTTTCATTCCTTCCCCAGTCCATTCTCATTCTCCTCCTGACCTGTGTGAACTGAATCTGCTGGGCTTGCTGGTCAGCTGGCTCCCTGTTGGCCAGTGAGAGGCCCTAGCAGATCAGGGGGCCGACGAGTAGCTGGATGTTACTTGCCTGCCTGCCTGCCTGCCTGCCTGCCTCTGCACCTCGTGTCTGGGTGGAAATGGTGTCCCTGCACGGCACAGCTTGGGTTCCAGTAACTGTCCTGCCCTACCACTGCTCTCCCCTAGTCTCTTCAGACTTAGGGGTGATAAGGCTTCCCACTGCTGCTGGTTGCTGGATGCTTTTCCATCCCTTGTTTGCACCCTTAACTCCAGCACCTCCGTAAGCAGGCACTTTGTGAAAGGGCTTGGGGGTACATTCTGTTTCCTCCAGGGCCCTGACTGTGTGACTATTTATTTAGTACTGAATTCACTGAGAACATGATGCAGGGACTCTGTGAAGTTAGCATTATTGGTGTCTGTTAATACGACAGGGAGCTGTAGGATATTAGGAGTGGAAGCCCAGTGATTGTTTTTAGACATATTTCATCTCTGTAGAAGCAAACAATTGCTGGAGGTAAAACAGCCCACCCTAAACTGGAGCGAGTACTAGTGGGACTTCTCAGCGCTGGCATCCTTTGACCCAGAGAATAATCAAGTTGTTTTTCCTTCCTCCTGTATTTCACCAAGAGGAGCTAAAACCCTGTTTTTGGAAGCGGCTGGGTTGGTCTGAACCATCCAGGTAATGAGATACCAGATGTTTGTAAGTCAGAGTCCACTGTTTATAGACAGCACGAACAGACTTTAAACATTTACCAGTATCTAAATAAACATTAATGACAAAGACTTGAATTCAGAGTTGTTCAGTTTTGAAATGCTAATGTTTATAATCAATTAAAATAGAAAGGGAAACAAATGCCAACTTTGATTACGTAATTGGTAGTCAGCACAAGAAGGTTTTAGGTGGAGGGAGTACAGAAGATGCTGCTGTCACTTGCTTTGCAGTCATTTTGCATTTCCATGATACATTAGTTTATCATAAGCTCTTTTGATGATAAAGATCAAAGTTTCTTCTCCTTGAATTCAGTTGAATAGAAAGAGGCTGTTGTTTGTGTCTTTAAAAAACATACACACCAACTCGAAACTCCCTTTTTTTGTACAGGATAATCGTGTTGGACCAGAGTGACTTGTCAGACTGACCAGAGGTGGACTGTGGATGGACTCCTGGCCTGAGTTTGAGTGTCCTGCTCTGAGCTCCCTTCTTCCCTCGTCTGCTGCGGTCACCTTTAGGGCAGTGGGTCTGCAGCTCCCACTCTGCTCAGCTTCCACTATAGACAGAATGACTTGCTTGTTTGCAGCACATTTAACCATTTGTTTTCAGTCAGATTTCTGAAAAGTAAAAGGTGTTTGATTGTAAAACTTTCTCGGTATGCCCCGAATGGCATTTGGTTTTTTTGATACTGATTTTCAAAAACTTTAAATTCATGTTATCTAATAAAACATTTCCTTTTAATACCAGTTAGATTTCCCCTGTAAGATATATTTCTGTATTTTAGTTATTGAGAAAGGAACCGCCACCTAAATAAGTTTTAATTTCTGTTATAAAATTTGACAATTAACTATTGCTACCACCCATCATGGGCTTCCTGGGTGGCTCAGTGGTAAAGAATCTGCCTGCCACTGCAGGAGATTCAGGTTCGATCCCTGGGTTGAGAATATCCCCTGAAGGAGGAAATGGCAACCCACTCCCATATTCTTGTCTGGAAAATCACATGGACAGAGGAGCCTGGCAGGCTATAGTCCATGGGGTCACAAAAGAGTTGGATACAACCTAGCAACTAAACAGCAACTGCAAACCATCATACAAATTGGCCCCGGTCATCCATGCTTTTTTTTTTTTTAAGTTTTATTTATTTATCTGTGTCTGGCCTTAGTTGCGTCCCATAGGATCTTTGTTTCATCATGTGGGATCTTTTGTTGTGGCCCACGGGCTCCAGAGCATGGGGGCTCAGCAGTTGTGGGCACAGGCTTAGAAGCACCTCAGCATGTGGGGTCCTAGTTCCCTGACCAGGTATCAAACCTGCGTCCCCTGCATTGCAAGGTGGCTTCTTAACCATTGGACCACCAGGGACCCCATCCGTGTTTTATTATAGAAATGTTGGCCTCCTCTTTGCCAGGATTGCCATATTCCCATTCCAGCTATAATTGACTTACATGATAAAAGTATAGGTAGGAATAAAAGCCCAAGATATTTTGAACTCTTTAAGTGAACAAACATCATCTGTATATTTCAGTTTGTATACCTCACATCTTCAGTGTCTCAGAAGAATGACACTATGGTAAGAAAGATCACGGTATTTAGCCTCTTGTACAGTGCTAGCCAGCTAACATTTTATTTGTAAGTAGTAGATCTTTTGTTTGTGAAAACTGGATAGTTCCTCTTATGGATGGTCATATTCAATACAGTTCTTAGCTTCCTCTAATTTTACCCTACACAAATAAAACAGGAAGGTACAAGTTAATATGACCATTTAAAAGCAAGGAAACAGTCACTTGCCATTGTAATCAGAGGAAAACCAAGACAAATTGCTTTACAAATAATACTAGGTGTAAGAAACTTTGAGGAATACAGAGATTTAGTCATATGCAGTACTTTCAAAAAATTTTATGTATTGAGACAAAACCAACATATATAAAAATGTGAGAACTAATAGCAGACATCATGATAAAGGGTGAGCATTCTCTATTAGTATTCACAAAAGCCTACACAAACTTTCCCTGATGTGGTTTGTAATCTTCTTGTCTACAAAGTAGACTTTCTGTCTGGCCAGTGACTGCATAATATCGGCCATTAACAGTGACAGTGTTGGTAAATTAGTTATTAGTTATGGGGCACCTATTATATTCCAGGTGCTTTATATACTTGGTACTTTTCCTACACGTGGCACTCCTATTGTATCTCTTTAGTACGCTGCTTTCCCTACTCTCACTGGCTATTATTGCAAACTTATTCCTCACTTCCCGTCACCAGTTAACAGATGACTTAACCCCAACCTTACAGAGAAATTAGAAGCCATCAGATGGGAACAAACTCAGCTTCCCACCACCAAAAGTACTCACAAGATCACATCTGTTTCTGTGATGCGGAGAGTTGTAAAGCAGTCTGCCCTAAACTAGAGGTGGGCCTGTTCTACCCGTATGCTTTCCGTTTCCCTCCATGCTACCCTGAAGGAGGCATCTCTCTTCTTACCCAAGGCCAGTCTCATCTTTTGTCCCTTCAGCGTTATCCTTCTCAGGTTATCATCTTCCTTCTGAATAGCTTCAACGCCTTATTTATGAGCTTCTTTTCACCACTTGACACCCTTGGATTTTTCCCATCTTTAAAAAGTATTCCCTGACTTCCGTGGGGGTCTAGTGGTGAGAACGCCACGCTTCCACTGCCAGTGGTGCTGGCTCAGTCCCTGAGTGGGGAATTAAGATCCCTCATGCTGTGTGATGTGGCCAAAAAAAAAAAAAAAAGGAAACCCAGTATTCCCTGGGTCCCACATCCCGTTCCAGTCTCTGGTCCATCTTTTTCCCCCCCACAGCAGTTAGCGTTCCCATTTCTAATTTTTTTTTTCTTTGCTTGCACTGGGTCTTTGTTGCTGTGCTCAGGCTTGTCCCTGGTTGCGGGGAGTGGGGCCTTCTCTCTAGTTGTGGTACAAGGACTTCTCATTGCTGTGCCTTCTCCTGTTGCAGAGAACAGACTCTAGGCACGTGGGCTTCAGTAGTTGCAGCTTGCGGGCGCTAGAGCACAAGCTCAATAGTTGTGGTACACAGGCTTAGTTGCCACTCAGCCTGTGGGATCTTCCTGGATCAGGGATCCAACCCTTGTCTCCTGCATTGACAGGCGGATTCTTAAACCCCAAACCACCAGGGAAGCCCTGCATTGTATTTTATACCTCCACATATAAGTGATATCATGGGGTATTTGTCTTTCTCTGTCTGACTTACTTTACCTAGTGTGATAATTTCTAGGTCCATCCATGTTGCTGCAAATGGCATTCTTTCTTTTTTATGGCTGAGTAGTAATCCACTGTATACACATGTACCACATCTTCTTTATCCATTCATCTGTTGATAAATAAAACTGTTTCCACGTCTTGGCTATTCTGCATAGTGCTGCTGTGAACATAAGGGTGCATGTATCTTTTGAATTATAGTTTTGTCCACATATATACCTGAGAGTGAGAATGCTGGCTCATATGACTACCCTCCTCGCAGTATTTTAAGGATCCTCCATTCTGTTCTCCATGGTGGCTTCACCAATTTACATCCCCACCAACAGTGAAGGAAGGTCTCCTTTTCTCCACACCAGCCAATGTCTCCAGCATGTGTTATTTGTCACCTTTTTAAAGATGGCCATTCTGATCAACATGACATGGTACCTCATTATAGTTTTGGTTTGCATTTCTCCAATAATTAGCGATGTTGAGCATCTTTTCATGTGCTTGTTGGCGCTCTGTAGGTCTTCTCTGGAGAAATGTCTATTTAGTTCTTCTGCCTGTTTTTCAATTAGGTTGTTTTTCTTTTGTTACGGAGTTGTATGAGCTGGCTATTTTGGAAATTAAGCCCTTGTCAGTCACATCATTTGCAAATATTTTTTTCTGCTCTGTAGGTTGGTTTTGCATTGTTTTTACTTGCTGTACAAAAGCCAGTAAGTTTGATTAGGCACCACTTGTTTATTTTTGCTTTTTATTTCTATTGCCTTGGGAGACTGACCTAAAGAAATATTGGTACAGTTTATGTCAGAATGTTTTGCCTATGTTCTTGCCAAGGAGGTTCATGTGTCTTGTCTCATATTTAAGTCTCTGAGTTATCCTGGATTCATTCTGCTCATGGTGTGAGCGTGTGCTCTAACTTCACTGACTCACATGTGGCTGTCCGACTCTCCCAATGCCACCTGCTGAAGATGCCACTGGTTCTCCTTTGTCTGTTCTTCCCTCCTTTGTTGAGGACTGACCGTCAGTGTGTGGGTTTGTTTTGGGCTGTCTGTTCTGTTCCATTGATCCATATGTCTGTTTTTGTGCCAATACCATGCTGTTTTGATTACCGTAGCTTTATAGTATCATCTTAAGTCTGGAAGGGTTATGCCTCCTACTTTGTTATTTTTCCTCAAGATTGCTTTGGCAATTCTGGGTCTTTCATGGTTCCATATAAATTTTAGGATTATTTGTTCTAATCCTGTGAACTATGTCATGGGTAATTTGATAGGGATCACATTAAATCTGTATTTGCTTTGAGTGGTATGGCCATTTTAGCAATTCTTTCAGTTCAAGATCATGGGTTATTTTTCCATTTCTCTGAATCATCTTTAGTTTCCTTAATTAATGTTTTATAGTTCTCAGCATATAGGTCTTTCATCTCTTTGGTCAGGATTTTCATTAAGTTGTGTTTTTTTTTCAATATGATTTTAAAAGGAATTGTTTTTCTACCTTCCCTTTTACCTCTTCCTTTTCTTACTTCGAGCTTTCTTCCTAAGAGACTTTGCTCACATTCATTGGCTTAGCTTCTGTATGCTGACAACTTCCAGATATGTATTGGAAGTCTATGACCAGACCTCTCCTCTCAGCCCATATATCTATGCAAGTATTGAGTGTCTCTGCTTGGGTTTCTTGCACGTGTCTTACTGATAATACCTAAAACCAAACCCATAGTCTCACTCACAAATCTCCTTCATCTCCAGAGTTTCACTTCCAGCTAACGGTATCTCTGTTCACTCAGGCACCCAAACCATTCTTGACCCCTCCCATTCCTTTACTCCTTACACTGAAACATCAATCATTAAGACTTACTTGTTTCAATGCAGGAGAGGGTGTGGGGAAAAGAGAATCCTCTTACACTGTTGGTGGGAATGTAAGTTGATACTGCCACCATGGAAAACGGTATGTAGGTTCCTCAGAAAAAAATGAAAACTTGAATTACCATATGATCCATAAGTCTCATTCCTGGGAATATACCTGGACAAAACTATAATTCAAAAAGATATATGCACCCCTATGTTCGTAGCAGCACTATTCACAATAGCCAAAACATAGAAATAACTTAAATATCCATCAACAGGTGAATGATTGAAGAAGATATGGTACATATATATGGTGGAATAATACTCAGCATAAAAAAGAAAGAATGTCATTTGCAGCAACATGCATGCAACTAGGGATTATCATACTAAGTGAAGTAAGTCACAAAGAGAAAGACAAATACTATCTGATATTACTTATATGTGAAATATAAAATATGCACAAATGAACCTATCTACAAAAGAGAAAAAGACTCATCGAGAACAGACCTGTGGTTGCCTAGGGGTAAGTGGGTGGGGGAGAGAAAAATTAGGAGTTTGGGATTAGCAGATACAAACTACTATGTATAAAAATTGATAAACAACAGGGTCAGCACAGGGAACTATATTCAATATCCTGTGATAAACCATAATGGGAGAGAATACTAAAAGAGTGTGTGTGTGTGTGTGTGTGTGTGTGTATATATATATATATAAAACTGTGTCATTTGTGGAAATTAATACATTTAAATAACCAATGGATCAAAGAAGAAATCACAAGAAATTAGAAAATACTATAAGAGGAATTAAAGTAAAACATAATATACCAAAACTTATGAGACACACAAAAAAAAAACTGCTAAAAGTGGGGAAATTATAGCTACTAATGTTTACATTAAAAAATAAGAACAATCTCAAGTTAAATATGTAACTTTATAACTTAAGGAACTAGAAAAAGAATAAACTAAACCCAAAACTAGCAGAAGAAAGGAAACAATAAAGGTTAGAGCAGAGATAAGTGATACAGAGAATAAAAAAACAACAGAGAAAACCATTGAAACAAAAAGTTCTTCAAAAAGACCAATAAAGTTGACAGACCTTTAGCTAGGTGGACTAAGGAAAAGAAGTCTCAAATTGCTGAAAGTCTCAATTGCTACTGATTCTATAGAAAGGAAAATGATGATAAGAGAATACTACAAACAATTATATGCAACAAATTGGATAACCTAGATGAATGGATATATTCCTTGTAACATAAAACCTAGCAAGATTAAATCACAAAGAAATAGAAAGTCTGAATAGACTTAAAATTTACGGAGATTGAATCAATATTCAAAAATCTCCCAACAAAGAAAAGTCCTGGAACCAATGGCTTCACTGGTGAATTCTACCAGTTTTTTTTGTGGCCACACCATGTGGCATGTGGGATCCTTAGTTCCTCGACCAGGGATGGAAGCCATGCCCCCTGCTTTGGGAGTGCAGAGTTTGAACCACTGAACCACCAGGAAAGTCCTCTACCAGAAATTTAAAGAAGAACTAATACCAATACTCAAACTTTTCAAAAAAACTGAAGAGTAGGAGGCACTTCCTAACTCATTCTGAGGCCAGCTTTACCCTGATACCAAAGCCAGACAAAGACACTACAAGAAAATAGAAACCAATATCCTTTATGAACATTGGTGGAAAAATCCTTAACAAAATACTAACAGATAGAATTTAGCATATTGAAAATATTATACACCATTACCAACTAGGGTTTATTCCTGAAATGCAAAGATGTTTCAATATATAAAAATCAATGTAGAGCTTCCCTAGTGGTTTAGTAGTCAAGAGTCTGGCTTGCAACGAAAGGGACATCGGTTTGATTCCTGGTCTGAGAAGCTCCCACATACCACGGGGCAACTGAGCCTGTGCCCTGGAGCCTTTGAGCTGCAACTGCTGATCTCAAGCGCCACAACTACTGAAGCCCGCACACCCTAGAGCCGTTCTCCACAACAAGAGAAGCCCTCACACTGCAACTGGAGGGTAGCCCCAGTTCACCACAACTAGAGAAAGCCTGCACACAGCAGGGAAGACACAGCACAGCCCCAAATGAAAATGTAGTATGCCATATCAGTATGATGAAAGAAAGAGCCACATAACTATCTCAATCGATACAGAAAAAACGTTTGACAAAATTCAACAGTCAATAAACTAGGAATAGAAGGAAACTACCTCAATATAGTAAAAGCCGTATATGAAAATCCTGTGACTAGCATCATCCTCAATAGTGTGGAAAGACTGGAAGCTTTTCCTTAGAGATCAGGAACAAGAGAAGGATTCTTGCTTTTACCACTTCTTTTCATAATTTTGAAAGTTCTAGCCAGAGCAAATGGGCAAGAAAAATAAAGGGCATCCAAACTGGAAAGGAAGGATTAAAATTCTCTCTGAAGATGACATGGGCTTGTATGTGGAAAACTCTATAAAGAGTCCACAAAATCTGTTAGAACTAATCAATGAATTCAGCTAAGTAGCAGGATGAAAAGGCCACATACAAAAATAAATTGTATTTCCATGCATGAACAATAAACCATCTAAATGGGAAATTATAAAAACAATTCCATTTATAACAGCATCAAAAAGAATAAAATACTTGGGAATTAGCTTGACCTAGAAGGTAAAATGCTTGTACTGTAAAACCTATGTACTATAAAACATTGCTGAAAGAAGGAAGACAAATAAATTGAAACACATACCATGTTCATGTAAGGGAAGAATAATATTGTTAAAATAATAATGTCCAAAGGATCTACAGATTAAATGCAACCCCTGTCAAAATCTCAGTCCTATAATTCATATGAAATCCTAGTGGACCCCAAGTACTCCAAACGATCTTGCAAGAGAACAAAACTAGAATACTCATACTTCCTGATTTCAAAACTTACAAAGTTACAGTAATCAGAACAGACATAAAACAGATCAATGGAAGAGAATAGAGAGCCCATATATGAGCTCTCCTATGCATGGTCAAATAATTGTTGACAAGGGGGCCAGGACCATGGGGGAAGGATAATCTTTTCAACAAATGATGCTGAGAAAACTAGAAAAGAATGAAATTGGACCCTCATCTAATACCATATCCAAACATTTTCTATAGTTTTATTTACTTGTTTTTATTTTTGGTTATGCTGGGTCTTCACTGCTGTGCGCAGGCTTTCTCTGGTTGCAGCAAGTGGGGTTTCTCTTGTGGAACACGGGCTCTGGGTGTGCAGGCTTTAGTAGTTGCGGGGCATGGGCTCAGCTGCCTCACGGCGTGTGTAATCTTCCTAGACCAGGGACAGAACCTGTGTCACCGACACTGGCAGGTGGATTCTTAACCACTGGACCACCAAGGAAGTCCCACCATGTACAAAAGTCAACATAAAATGGATCAGGGGCCTAAGTGTAAAACCGAAAACAAAACTCCTAGATAAAAATACAGGGTAGAAGTTTTATGACATTGGATTTGGCGATTTTTTGGTAATCGAAGGCAGTGGCAACAAAAGAAAAAATAGCCGTGTTGGACTTAATGAAAATGTAAAATTTCACTATCCTCAGAGTAAAGAGGCAACCCATAGAATGGGGAAAATCCAAGATACCAATACAAAAGTTACAGTGTCATTATGATCTAGTCTCAGTAACCACTTATCATCATTTCTGTTATATTCTACTGGTTACACAGGGAAAGCCCTGATTCAGAAATGGAGGGGGGCATTGCTGTAAAAAGCATGAGTGCTGGGAGGTGAGGATCCCTGGAACCATCTCAGAGACTGGCTGTCCCAGAACCAGTTAACCAAGTGGTCATCCCTGAGCTCACTACATGTCTCCATTCAAAATAAAAGAGTGTACTATTGCTTTTACACCTTTTATCTTCATACTGCCAGTAAGGAGAGCAAGAAAAGTAGGGGTCACCCTCAAAGAACCCATCCCTGTCTCAGGCTAATAGAAGTAAACGTTTAGTGATGAGGAGAGTGTCAAGATTCTGTGTTGCATCATGCAACATTTTTGCTAAAATCACCCTTTATCTTCACTTGTACCTAAATTGAACACTGAAAGGAAAATATTTATTTCTCTAACATTAAGAAAATGCAAAAAATTGTTCAAACAAGCAAGCTGATTTTGGTAAGGTAAGAACAGTGCGAGTACCCAACGTTACATGTTGATAGGGAAATTCAAACTCTAAATGTGCAAAGAGACGTTAATCTCCTTAGACAAACAAGTAAACCATCATATTTAAAGTAAAATTTCATGAGAAAGCTTTATTCAAATCAACCATATGACAAGATATCAAATAAGTATAATCAATAAGCTATCTTCACTTCAATCTGGTTTGCCTTTAGTGACCTCAAGATAGCTGACTTGTAAATACCCTTACACTTCTATCCTTTTCTATAAAACAAGATATATAATGGCTAACCAAGTGTTTTATATATATATAAAACTTATTTTGGGGCTTCCCTGATAGCTCAGTTGGTAGGGAGTCCACCTGCAATGCAGGAGACCCTGGTTCAATTCCTCGATGGGAAAGATCCCCTGGAGGAGGGATAGGCTAGCTACTCCAGTTTTCTTGGGCTTCCCTTGTGGCTCCAGCTGGTAAAGAATCTGCCTGCAATGCAGGAGACTTGGGTTCGGTCCCTGGGTTGGGAAGATCCCCTGGAGATGGGAAAGGGTAACCACTCCAGTATTCTGGCCCGGAGAATTCCATGACATGACTGAGCAACTTTCACTTCACTTCAAAAGTATTTTATTTGGTATCTACAGAGAAAATACAAAGAAAGACAGTAATATCAACAGAAAAAGAATGAAGAAGCCATAATAATTCACATCTGCCTTTGTCTCTTCATTTAGAGTAAACTGGGAAATTGTAAGCCAAAATTCTTTAGAAATTTCTAATTCTGTGACTTCCACAGCAGTTTCAGAAGTGTCTGTGTATTGAACTCTGCTCAGTGTTATGTGACAGCCTGGATGGGAGGGGAGTTTGGGGAGAATGGATAAATGCACATGTGTGGCTAAATCCCTTTGCTGTCCACCTGAAGCTATCACAACATTATTCATCAGCTATACCCCAACACAAAATAAAAAGTTTAACAAAAGTGTGTGTGTATCAAAATGGACAACTTGACCCATTGAATACATCTGGACTGGTAAGATCTCGATAGGGTTCATAAAATGAGCTTGGGAATTGTATACAGCTGGATTTTTGTGGAGAACTTTTTACTTCAACGGTTCTTGAGAACTGTTTTTTCTTTCCTGAGCTGTTTCACTGTTAAGCAGTCCAATCAGCTTCTCCTCTTTTGCTCTTTTCTCCATGTTGCTCAGGACTCAGCACTTCTCTCACTGTGGACTTTTTTCCATTAACCTATTTTGCATCTGATTAACTTGCTTTGGGCAGCCTTTCATGAATCAATTTTTTGACTGTTTGGAGTACGCAGTTACACCCTCTCCTCTAGTGGAAAATTCCATTGACCTTAAAGGTACTCATTCCACTTGGGTTCAGAATTTTCTTGAGCACTGATAGTTTGGCTTTTCCTTGTATTCATCATATGGTGAGTTATGAGTATATGCCAAGTACTAGGCTATTTCACCTAGCTTGAGCATCCAAGGCGATAAACTCTTAAGTCCCATTATAGCCTTTATAGGATTTTCCAGATAACTGTTTGTGGTTCTCAGTGGGACAATGTCTGTAGGAAAAGCCATAATCTGTAAGATAAACCCTATCTGGATTTCTATAACCCCAAAGTAGATTCACTGCTTTTGTATCACCTTGAGCATATTCATCTTCATGTATATTTTGCAATATATCCAACATTTGGGTACCTAGCTACAAGACAGTTGCCTTTTTTAAAGTATCATTTTAGTCTGAGATCTTCTATGAGTCCACTTCCCCTGGAGGAGGGCATGGCTACCCACTCCAGTATTCTTGCTGGAGAATCCCATGGATGCAGGAGCCTGGTGGGCTACAGTTCATAGAGTTGTAAAGAGTCGGCCACAAATGAATGACTAAGCACACAGCACAGTCTTTCCATTACCATAAATCGGTAACTTCTTCCCTTGAGTTCAGTAATACCAGATCTGTAAAACAGAGGAATTCCTAAATAAGCATGTAGTTTGGGTTCTATCCATCTTTTGATGGCATTTTTGGGGGAGCTCTTTGAAAAAATTTAAATTCTGATAATAGCCATTTTCTTGATATCCTGCTTTTATTATATATATCCTGTCTTTATCTGGTTTACTTGTGCCTACATGCTCAGTCACTTCAACTGTGTCTGACTATTTGAGACCCTTTGGACCTTAGTCCGCCAGGCTCCTCTGTCCATGTGATTCTCCAGGCAAGAGTACTGGAGTGGGTTGCCATGGCCTCCTCCAGGGGATCTTCCCAACCCAGGGATCAAACTGATGTCTCCTGTGTCTCCTGCATTGCAGGTGGATTCTTTACACACTGAGCCACCTGGGGAGCCCAGTTTCTTTGTGGGGAAAGCTAAAGATATCAAACCAGATTCTCCAGAGCCAGTTATCTTGCTCAGTACCCATTGTTCTCCTTCTATGTCATACAGAACCTTGCCTTTTGGAAGTGGAACAGGATTTTATATCTCTCATTTCTCCTTGGTGGCGTCACTTCAGCCATGGAAGCATGCACCAGGGCAGAGCGTGGTGTCTCACTCCAGTGCAGCTCCTCCCTGAGCCTGGGGCACAGGCAGACAGCAGGGACCAGGAGTGAGAGAAGGCTAAACAGTCCCTCGGGTCCCCACCGCCAAGGACCTGGCAGGCTTGAGGACCAGAATTTTATATTCTTGAGACCTGTGTCAGTAGCTCAAAGTTTCTCAATCTATTGAGATACCAGATATGTAAAAACGTTTTTTTGTTTGGGGACTTCCCTGGGGTCCA
Source organism: Antilocapra americana (assembly GCA_007570785.1). Classification (NCBI taxonomy): domain Eukaryota; kingdom Metazoa; phylum Chordata; class Mammalia; order Artiodactyla; family Antilocapridae; genus Antilocapra; species Antilocapra americana. Next base: position 44,228,949 of record ML664177.1, read on the forward strand.
GTGATTAGGACTTGGTGTTTTCAATGCCACTGCCTGGGTTCAATCCCTGATCAGGCAACTGAGATCCTGCAAGACCCACAGAGAGGCCAAAAAAAAAAAAATTAAAAATTTTGACTTTATGCCTCTAATCAATTCTGAATATAAAGATCCAGAAACTGTGATTCTAAACATCCAATAACTGTTATGACCCTTCAGAGCCAACAGTGGAATGCTGGATACCGTAGGGTCTGTCTCAGAGAGGGAGAGAACCAGCATGTGAAAGGGAGAGAAAGATGACTGTGTTTAAATGACCATCCAAGGACTTCCCTGGTGATTAAGAATCCACCCGCTGGTGGAGGGGACATGAGTTTGATCCCTGCTCCAAGAAGATCCCACACGCCGTGGAGCAGCTAAGCCCACGCACCACAACTGTTGAAGACCGTGCTCTGCGATGAAAGAAGCCACCACAATGGGAAGCCTGTGCACCACAAGGACAGAGGAGCTGCAGCTCGAGAAAGCCCACAGGCAGCAACGGGGACCCAGGGCCACCAGAAGTAGATATGGATAAATAAATGGTCATCCAAGGTGGAAAGTCTTTCTTCAAATGAAGAAAGGGCTGGAGTCTAGCTGATCAGGATCGCTGAGAGGAGGGGCTTGTGAGAAAGGGCAGTACCACCTACTGTATGACCTGCATCTATCTGGCAGTGGTTTCTGGATGAAGCAGCCAAGTCTCAGGCAACTCAAGTAGCTTGTCCAAGGTACACGCATAGCCATTTGTGATTGAAACCAATGAATGACTCCTTCTACAATCCTACGCGCACTCCTGGGCCGAGAATGTGTGAGAATTTATGATTCGAGCAACCTGGATTTTCACCCCACGGCCAACCAAACCACCCACAAAACCTGTAGAAAGCTGAGATTCTGTTTTGTGACATATTCAGTGCAGCTCCAAACCAAATTGGGACAGTTTTGTACCTTGCATCTTATTAAACTTGGGGCTAACACAGTGCGATTGATTTGAGGAGCCCTGCCTTAGTAGCATATTCAAACTGGTTTCTTCTCTCTGGATGAGTCTCTGAGAGTTCCTAGAACCTAGGGAGAGTAAGGGAGGATCTAGAGCCCTCCTTCTACACCAGGAAATCCTGGTTTTTGCTAAGAACTTGGTCAAAGCTTTGGTGGGGTCAACACCAAAACCAATCCACAGCTGCGGTTTCTGCTTGATAGTCTCTGAAGAACTGTGTCTGTATGCCAGAATATTTAATAGGAGGCTCCTTCCTTTATGACATCACCAGGCAGGTAGCTAAGGGGACTAGTAGAGACACCTGGAGAACAACAGCCACTTTTGTGGGAGTGCAAGAACAGCAGCTTTTAAAACTGAGGATAAATATTCAGGCTTTGTTAGGACCCTGAATATAAGCCAGCTGGTAAAATATGGGCTCTACCCAAAGAGGCACAATGTATCATGTGGTCAAGACAAATAAAACTGGGTCCAGGGTAGCAATTTCAGCACCGAAAGGGGCCGAAGTTGCTAGCACGACCCCTCAGCGGGGACAGGGGTACGTTGCCTCCTCGGGTCAGCGGAGCGGCCCAGCCTCCACGATCCCGATAGGCCATCGAAGATCAGAAGCTGGGCATGCCACTGCGCTCCATTTATCATCAGATTACCTTCGCTCTAGCTCCCCTCAGTCAGGGCCTGGCCCCTCTGGAGCACCCAACCCTCGAACCGAGATCCGATCCAGAACTGAAACCTCCCGCCAGGCCTCTCCTCCTCGAAAGCTGATTCAGGGCGAGTCGATGCTCTACACTGGTCAGATGCAGCATAACAGCAGTCCATCCAGAGAGGAAGCAACCAGGAGAGCGGGTGAGAGTAAGCCAGGGCGTAACGTCACTAATCGCTTCTCGTTAATTCCAGAGGCCAAATCCTCTCGCCGGCTGAGTTTTGTCGACCAGAAGGATGACTTCACACTCTTAGAAGATGAACCACCCTCCAAGGTCCAAAACCCACAAGGGGTCAGAGTTCCCCGGAGGCCTTTGATTTGCCCAAAGGATGAAGCAGTCCAAACTGAGCCCATTCGAAAGAGTGTGACTGCTGGGGAGATCAGAGCTCCAAGGAGACCCCCTAGCCCAGAACGTGGCGGCAACCGCATCTTTACCGACTCTCGGTCAACCCAGAGAAGAATTCCTGGGCCAGAATCTGAAATGGGCCGTCAGAACTCAATTTATGCGGAACCTAAGGCCTTGCGTAAAAGTGTGAACTTGGAATCATCCCTCACACTCTCTGTCCTTAAAGATTTGAACAGTGGACACAAGGCTTCTATGCGCTCTGAGCCTGAGCCTGTCCACAGGCACTCTATGTACAACGAAACCAAGTCCTCCCCAAAGGTTTTAATACCATCAGAAGTGGAGCCCAGCACGAGGCCCTCAACGCGAGGAGAGAGCGAGGGTGGCCGCAGGGTCACCATCTCTGCCGGGGGACAGTCAGCTTCCCGCGGAGTGTCTCGAGCGGCATCTGAGAGCCCCCACAAATCCTCTGCCTTTGTCACTCCGGAGACCATCTATAAGCAATATATTGCAAGACCCTCAGACAGTATCTACGAGTTCACACAACCCACACCCAGGCCTCCAGAGCCCTCTTCTAGAAAGCACTCTGCCCACGTGGAGCTGGAACTGACCCCTCGGCCCTTGCCCCCACGGTGCTTACCGAGATACGGGCCAGACTCCACATGGTGGGCCTTGCTCAGCCCTGAAGGTGAAATGCCCAGCAGTCGGCCGACAACGCCCGATTTCGAGCCCAAGTCTCCTCCTCCCCCAGACCCTTCGCTGCCTTTTTTTGAAATGGAAACCAGCCCTTTCTGTGAGGATCTGATGTTCCAGAGAGAGAAGGCAAGTCCATCACCACTATCATCACCAAAGGAGTCTCCGAGCCTGTCACCATTGAGGGAAGTGCCACAGGCCCCCAAGCACACCTCCAGACATCCCACTCAAAGGTTTAGTGTTTTCTTCATGGGTATGTGCAGAAGCCGGCTGCCCAGGCGCAGCCCCAATTTAGTGAGGTGGGACGCCGGGGTGGGAGAAAGCCCCCGCCTCCTCGTTCTGGACCTCAGAGCTGCCCTCCCGCCAGTGCCAAAGCTAGACTCATCCTTGAGCCCATTGCTCCCTTCCTTCCCCACCAGCTTCTCTGAGCTCCAAGCTAATGGCGCCGATGACGATGCTTGGGCCAGCGTCAGGCACTGACTCTTCCAGGCAACGCTGCTTAACCTTTCAATGGAAGGTAGTAGAGAGCGGTCTGCAGGGTGGGAAGCTACTTCCCAGGGGTGGAGATGAAGGAGTGAGCTAGGTGAGGGCTGGTAAAGAGAATAAAGGTCCTCAGGCAAATATTCTGGCAACCAAGTGGAGAAGGTGGGGCGTAAATGAGCTGGGACTTAGGCTTCCAGAGGGGAGAGGCGTTCACAGTGGCACGAGGGAGGGTGGGGAGAAGGGGGAGCAGGAGAGCGGGAATGCGGCATTTGGTCTTAGGTTGGAGGAGCTTCTTGGGGAGAGCGCCAAGGGCTGAGGGCGGCTTTGGGTGGAGAAATGTAGAAGTGGGAAGGGAGATGTGAAGTGGTGAGGGGCAGGGGGGGCGCATCCCACAGAGAGAGAAAAAAAAGCAACAATCTCTGTTACTTTCAGATGTCTCTGAGGAAATGTACAATCGTGTCTTCTGGTGGCTAAAAGGTCTGTGCTTTTCCCTCCCGTGGGTCCGCTTTGGGGGGCTGGGGGGCAGGAGGACGGGTGGGAGGGCAGCCTCTGAATCCCAGAGCTAGGTCTGTCAGCGTGGTGCCTGCCGGGGCTCTGACCCCAAGGGGCAGAGGAATTCCTCACGTTGCCTCAGATTCTACCGTTAGACTCATTCCTTTGGGACTTGGAATCTCTTTGCATTTTCAAGAATCTCCTTTTGATAGGAAGTAGTCACTTTGGGAATGGAGAATGATGTAAGCCCAAGGCCTTTCAGACAAGCTGGTCTTAACCCATCGTGTGATTAAAAAGCAAATGTCAAAAGCCTTACTAACACAAACCGCCTGATCGCGGTCTTACTCAGGACTAACTCCAATCTAAAGCAGCTTGAGGGGTGGTCTCGTGTGTCTCTCTGCTTCCTCAGAACCCTCCCCAGGACCCCTGCCCCAGGAGCAAGTACAGTACTTTGGCTGTGGCCGAAGCAGGATCTCCAGGGGTGTCTAGGCGAAAGCCTTACAAGCATCAGTGGGTCTTCAGCCAACTGGAGAACCCCCAGGGTCTGAGCCCACCCCTTGTTTGCTTTGTGCTCTTGACCTCTCTGGTGGGCAGGAAGGCCGGGGTCAAGCTTAATACAGAGCATCTTAGTGCCAAGGAAGTCCTGCTTCAAGAGTTATGGACCACGACTTCAGCCTGAGAGGGTGAGGGATGCCAGGGCTCTGGATGAGAGGGGAGAGCCCTGGAATGCAGTCCCAGTCCCCACCCGCAGCTCTGCCCCTCAGAGGGAGCAAAGCTCCACAAAGCAGAGGTTTTTAGAATACGGACTCGAGCTATATTACTGGGTGTGAGCCCTGCTCTCCCTGTTTTCTGACTGTGACCCTGAGTAAGTTATTTTACCTTTCCAGTCATTAGTTCCCCATCTATTATTGGCTTCCTTTGAAGGTTCTTGCAAGGACTCGCTACGCTATTACATGGAAAGCACTTAGTGTGGTGCTAAGCTATTACATGTAAAGCACAGTGCTCACTGTGCCTGGAAACACAGGCTAACTTTTCATTTGGGCCACTTTGGACTAGGAAGGAATTTGGGCCAGGTTATGCCCAAGTCCACTGGATGTCTTTAGTAAAATTCTCTTTTTCCCCTCCTGTTGGCACTTTCTGAATTCCATTTGCTGCCCCCTGGGAATGCCTGGCTTCTACTCTCTCCATTATGACAGATGAGGAGGTAAGAATGCCCCTGGGAAGTTACTTCCAGTCTTCCTGTGCTCCCCCTGATCCAAGTCCCCCTCTCACCCTTTCATGGAAGCATATATGAAAGGAGACGGACAGAGGTGCTCCCTGTGGTTGGGCAGGTGGTTCACTGCACGTGCATACCTGGCAGAGAGGCAGGGGCTGAAATCCAACCTGTGTTCCACTTGCCAAGCTGGGCACCTAGAGGGTGGCAGTTCCAGAGAGACATTCACACGAAGGCACCAGAGCTCGCCGCAACACTGGAGAGGAAGAGCAGAGACCTTCTGGCAAACGATGGATCCTACCGAGTCCTCTGTGGGAAGACTGTCTGGGGAGCCATCCATCCCTCTCTGGCCTAGGGTTCTCCACACAGGGGCTGCTTTTCTGGGTGACACACTATTTGAGTCCTTAACTTGGAAAGGGACACGGTGAACTCTGCTCTCGGCAGCCCTGTGTCCTGAATTTGGCAGTGTCCTGATTTCACAGCGAGTTGCTCCTCCAAGTACTTTCATTCTTCTTGACCCATGTTTGATAAGACAGTCCAAGCCCTCTTGCCTTTATTCTTTCTCTTGCCGTATCGCTCCCTTATCCAAAGCCCAGCATGGCCTGTAACGGGTCCCAGTCGTGGACTAGCCCAGGATGGACAGTTGACTGCAGATGGAAAACAAATGAGATGTGTGTGTGTGTATATAAAATTGGTGGCAGAACAGCCTGAACTCTGATAACAGCACAGCTGCAGGGGAGGTGCCAGAAATGGGGCTGCCACTCCCTCTGCCGTGACTTCTTATCTTACTCTCTAACCTGAGCTCAGCTGTGGGTGGGAGCAGCTTCTTTTAGAGATTATCTCCATGCAAGACAGTACTCCTCTCTCTCCTGCCTTTCTCCCTTCCTTCCATCAGCAATTTTTATCAGAAGCTTAGCACTCTGCTAGGCACTGTTGGGGAAACCATCGAAGCTGCACAACATACAGATTCTTTGGCTTACTGTCTGGATGGGGAGATAAGACATGGACAGGAAATATTTCAACAATACAAAATCATTTGTGCTCAAATGTTCAAAGAAATGCAACAGACTGAAGAAGTGCTCTTGGAGGGTCTTAGGTGAGAGAGTGAGCAGGGAATTTGGGGGGGAGGTGGTCATGTTACCCACTCTTTCCCATAGCCAGGACTCGGAGAGCTTAACAGCCAGCCTCTTGATCCCCCCTTGATGCAAATCTATACCTCTGGGAAGGGGTTATATTTCCCCTTATTCTGGATAAGATGCTTCTGACAGAGCAAGTCCCTCCCTGTTGGTCTCCACCCTCATCCCTCGTCTTTGTGCATCTTGTTTTAGTTTAGAAAGTCAAAAGCCTTGGCAGCATGACGGCTCCTTCCCAAAATAGCTCTTATCCTGTCTCCATAATTGCAGCTCTCCAGCCCTGCTCAGCAGCAGAGCTGTCCCCAGAAGCCGGCAAGAGAGGTCTCTCTGGCCGGCAATGGGGCCTGCCAGTCTTCTCCAGACTCTGGAAGTGGGTGACATGGAGGTGGGCCTGGTACCCTCCTCGCAGGACGCACAAGAGCGAGGCCCTCCTCAGACTATCCCCCAGGCGGCGTGGTCCCGGGATGGAGACTCTAGGGAGCTGGTGTCCACTGGACCCTCTCCTCCAGAAACCAGGCGGACTGTGGAGTCTGTTCCAGATTCCACTCCCGGCAGGAAGTCTCTGATGGCCCCACCACAGTGCCGGGCTCATGGTCGGCAGCCTGTTGTTGAGCTTCATGAACCCTCGAGGATTCATAGCTGGGCACAGAGCGTGATTCTACCTATCTCTGTTTCTCCATGTCAGTCTCCTCCCAGGCGGTCCCTCACACCTTTTATCTAAGGAGCAGGATAGACAGATGTTTCTTGTCCTTGGATTGGGACTCTAGGGATGGAGTCTTCCTGGAGGAGGTTATGCTGAACTGACAGAAACATTCCTGGTTTTTTCTTTTTTTGTATCAGCACTAGCCGAAGGTCCTGAGGGTGCCTCTGGGGTCAGCAGGAGCTGTCGTCTCACACAGCCCCGAGGCAATTCCCTGTGATAAAACATTTCTTGTTCGGAGAGGCTGCCCTGGTCCCAAGAACCTGTGTCCTTGAGGCAGCTAACTGACTTGCCCTTGGATGTGCCTTCTTGGGCTGTCGGGATAAGGGGTTTACTCCCTGCCACATCCATCAATCAGGCAAGGAATCAACTCCGGAAAACAGGCCAGGAACTGGAGGAGGTTGTTTCAGGGTTACCTACGGTAGACTTCAGTATCTTTAGGGAACCATGTCATTTGGCCTTGGGGATGGGATGGCCAGCTTCCCATCGGCTCTGGAGCCACAAGGAAGCTTTGCTCAGGTAGAGCCTAGGAGCAGCACAGGAGGCTCTGTGTTCCCGGGGATGTTAGCGGATTCCTTGGATATGGGCTCTCTGGAAGGAACCCCGGAACCATCTTTTCACTCGCCTCATTTTCTCTTGCTGGGTACAGAGGCTCAGAGTTGAGAGGAAAGGGGGTTGTTGAGAGGATGGAGCAGAGCTGCTGAAAATGGGGCAGGACACCTTGGGAGGCTTTTTATGGCAGCCTGACCCTCACCACCCCGCTGCTTTTCCTGTCAGATGTTACCCTGTTCATTGCAGCTACCACGGGCAGCCAAATCAAGAGCTGAGTGGGAGGCTGGTGACCTCCGGCCCAGACTCGCTATTCTGGGGACAGGCTAGGTCGACCAACTAACTCCTCAGGGTTTGCCCTGGACGTTCCTGACTTAAGTGCTGCACCCTGGGAGGTCCCTGAGTCCTGAGCGAACCTGGACAGCTGGTCGCCCTAGGACAGGTGGGGTGGCGCCTCAGTGAGCACCTGTGGCAGCACAGGGCAGAGGGCTGGTGCTCTGTCTCCCACAGGAGACACAGGCAGGTCACTTCCTCTCCCTACAGAGTGAGGGCAGGAAGATGCTATGCCTTCTTCCCCAGCTTGATGACAAAGTCCTTTCGTTTTTATAGTTCCGCCCAGAATGAGCACACGTAGGGAAGAATCTGCCGCATCCATTTTGGACTTTTTAGTGCATTTCCAGAAGCTCCTTGGTTCCCTGCCTGGAACCCATCCCCAACATCACACATTTCTGTTGGAGTGTTTTGGTGGTGTTTGAAATGGTGGGTTTTTCAAGGAAGATGAGAGGCATTGGACCCCAGCCGACTAGGGAGCTTTGCTTCAGATGCCCACTTGGATTCGGAAGCAAGTCAGTAATGCAGAAGCCATCTGACAGCTGTTCAGCCAGAGGAAGGCTGCCCTGGGTGACAGAAATGACCGTGTCCCTTCCCCCGCCTCTGCTCAGCTGCCTTTGGCCCAGCTGCTGTTGGTGGAGGGGGGAGAAGCAAGAGACAGCTGCACCTTGGGGGCTGAGGGAGGCCTGGAGGAGGGGGACAGGATGCAAGGCAGTTCCTGGGGGGAGCGCCAACTCCGACACTGGCTGGGAGGGCTGGGCCAGCCAAAGCCCTTTCCTCGGCACACCTACCGCTGGCAGAATCATCTCACTCCAGGGATCTCAGCAGTGGCTGTTTTGGGGAGCTCAGTTCAGTAAGTCTGAAACCAAGACCTGTTCTCTAGAGACAGAGAGTTGGCTAACTGGAGAAGCTGATTCCACAGCTGGTGGCAGTGTGGTCATTCCAGCGTCACTTGAAGGCTTTGCCCCCATCCCTCTACACCCATTACATAAGCACGTGCCCAGGTCTTTGGAGGGAAGGCATTTGGAATAGTCACAGTTGACAGTTGCTGGTGTGGTGTTGATAATTTTGGTGTTAGCTGAGAGAGTAGCCACCATTCATTTTAGTGATTCTCCCAACACGTATGACTCTTCATAGCAAACCTATGAGGTAGACTTTCTCTCCCTGTTTCAGAGATGAAGACACCAAGGCTCAGAGCTTGCTCATCAATGCTGGTAGTCTCTGGGGAGCATCTTGCCTCGAGGGTTATGGTGGTATATAAACCCTTTTTCTGTAGTTACATATTCCTGGGAGGTAACTGGTGATATTTCAGCAGCACCTTTAGATATCAAGAACTGTGAGAGGAAAGGTTGTAGTAGGGGTAAGATCGTTGTCTCTGCCTTTGAACCGAGAGGCTGGGAGGTGGGTGTGAGCTGGGAAACTGCCAGATTAAAGGGCAGGCTATGGGTCAGCAAAGCCCAGCACCTCGGGGCTTGTCTGTCCTCCAAAATCAGAGCGGGAGCTAATCAGTGAGTCCTCTCAGTCCGTCCATATTGATCAGACATCTCTTGGGGGCAGAGGCCTCGTCACATGGCATATTCGCTGAGTGGAAATGAGTAGAGGTTAAAATAGAAAACATTCTCCCTGTCCTTGAGGGGCTTGTGGTTGATCTGGAGAGAAAAGTATACAGATGGGTCACTTGAAGTGAATATCAAAGGGTAAAGTCCTGGGCAATGAGTCAGCAAAGCTTCTAGCACGGAGGCACTTGGAGGGGCACAACCAGGAGGAGGCAGATTTTGGCTCGGTAATGAAGACCTTGGTAATTCACCACCCAAAGATTGAAGGGCAGTTGTTAAGAGTCAGTGAGGTTTTGACCAGGGAAGATATTTAAGCAGAGGCTGGAAGGTCAAGGGAGGGGGCCTCGGAGGGTGTCAGACATACAGCGGGGAGCAGCCCTAGGAGGCGTGTAAGTCCCCTGCACCCCTGGGCCTCCTGGGCCCTGCCCTGCTCCACAGATAATGTTGGAAGGGCTCTCTGGCTGGCTGCTGTCCCTTGCTGCAGCCCATTTAGCAGGTGCCAGGAAACACCATGTTCCCTGACCTTGCCGCCTACATCTCACGCCTGTCCCAGAATCATGGAACGTTGGGGAACAATAAGAGGAGGAGTGGGGCTTAGGGTATTTTGGTTTCTTGCCTCTCTGTACAGACCTTGACGTACAGACTGGCTAAGGTTTCCTTGAAAGATACAACCCAGTGATAGACAGGCCTTCGGCTCCACCCGGGCTCGCTGACTTAAATTATCACTGACTCAGCACCTCTGGGGCACCAGGGACTATCAGCTCTTGCACCGCTTAAAGGAAACTGCTACCGAGAGACTAAAGTGGTCTTTGCTAGTCAGGCAGATCTGAAATCCTGATTTCTGGTGGTAATTACTCTTTACTCTTCCCTTTGAACCTGGGCCCTGCCTTGGCCCAAGGGTGGCATCCCTGTTTGACATCTCTGGGCTGTACACCCTTCACCCAGGATTGGGCAGGAAAGATCCAGTGGAGGCGAGGCCAGGAGGTTTCCATACAGACCATGTTGGCCTGGCCTAAGTGGATGGAGCCCAGGACAGCAGGCTGGGGCTGTTTTTGCTGATACAAGTTTCCCAGAAGGGTCACCCCCTGTGCGAGACAAGTGTCTAATCTCCAGACACTTGGTTTGAATACCCCACTCCAGCAGTATCCAAGAAATGTTACTCTAGTCGAGGACTTCAATGCCTGGTGAGATGTTGAATTTTTTTTTTTTCCTGCCTGCATGGCTTGTGGGATCTTAGTTCCCCAACAGGGGTTGAACCCAGGCCCCAGCAGTGAAAGGGTGGAATCCAAACCACTAGGCCACCAGGGAACTCCTGGGAGGTTAAATTTCAAGAGGGAGAGGGGGCCGGAGCCCCAGGAGCTGAAGGTACTGAGGCAGGGTTGGCCAGGCTACCTGCTGGCTGGGGGTCATGCCGAGAGCTCAGTGGTCAGTGACTCGTACGAGAGCTGCTGTATCTCAGCCCTGCTTCCTAGTGTCCACCTCCACCCGTCCCGACATAGAACGTGAGAGTTGGTGTTGAGGGTAGAACAGTCCTCTCTTTCAGAAACACAGGGAAGAGAAGGGAAGGGAATTGCAGACATTGAGATAATTTTGGCAATTATCTCAAGGACTTATTCCCAGGCCAAGTTCTCATGGAGACTCCAGAGTTGCAGCAGGGTGAGGGTGAGCGTGTGGGGTTGTGCAGGTAGAGTGACCCAAAGTCTGTCTTAGGCTTTTATTTTTGCCCAGCCCATGCCTCGTGCTGGGCCTGTGACCATCAGGACCCCAAGATTCTTGGTGTAGAGATGAGTTTCATGGTCCCCAGTCTGTCTTGGGGCTTCGCTTCCTTCCAAGCAAGCAGGCACCAACATGTCTCATGAAACAGGGTTCTCTGGGGATTGGGCAGCCAGTGCCAGAGCAGAGCCTGGGGTTCCAGCTGCAGCGGAGGATGAGCTGCTAGCTGAGATGTGTCCGTGTCCGTGCTCGGACAGCAGCCAGAACCAGAGGGGAGGAGGCACGTTATGATCGTGAAAAACAAGGCTCTGTGATGGGGCCTGTCCTCCTTGATGAGGCTTTCTCCCTCGGGCCCAGCACCCCCAGCCCAGGCCTCGCAGGCTGAAACACCCGAGAGGTTTCCTATGAGGAGTGCGGACATGAGAACTAGCGGCTGCGGCTAGTTCCCAACAGAGGGGCTTTGTGCTGCCCGAATTTGGCATTTGGGTCCAGTGGCAGCAAGTGCTGCTGTTTCTGCAGACTTCCAACAGACACTGGTTTCTCTCGAAAGGAACTCCTTTAATGCGTTTGTTTTCCTGAGTAGAGCTTCATATCTCCTGATCTACCCTGGACCTTTTCCAGGAAACTCCTATATTTTCAGAGGTTGCCTCTCATTGGAGCCAATCTGCTGGTCTCTAGCTTAGTTTAATTCCCTCATTTTGAGGTATGGGAACTGAGCCTAGAGAGGTGAAGTGAGGTTACCCAAATAGAAAGTTTTCTCTTTGCCTTGCTGACTTTTTCTCATGAATGCCCTGACTTCTTTAAGGAATGACACTCCTTCTTTCCTCCCTCCCACCACTGCCAGATATTTAATGGCAGCCCCATGTTTTCTAAATCTGATCTCACCCAGGGTACCCAGCTGAGTTTGACGGATCCCAGCCAAGACAACCAGGCCATGGATCAGACCCAAAGAGTGTAGGCAGTCCTCTGGCACTCCTACCAATAGAGGGGGCCGTGTGTGGCCTTAGTTTTGTCCAAAATGTATTGGGGCCTCCCAGTCTGTCCTGGAGGAGGACTCTTAGAAGTCACAGAGGGGCATGCTTCTGGAAACTTCTATAGAAGCCTGACCAGCTCAGACCCGTATTAGCTCAGGAAATCCCCACCAACTCCCCGCCTTGCGCCAATCCCACCCCCAAGCATCTAGTTTTTCTGAGCTGCTGCTCACCCTCCTGAACCTCTAATGCCTCTAAAGCTGCTGGGGCATCTGTCTCCACAGCATCTCACCTGCTTGCCCAGCCTGGCCTCTCCTGAGGCCCTCCGCACCTTCCACAGCCCCAGGCAAGGCTTCACTGCCCAGAAAGGCCACTCGGCCTCTCCCTTCCACTCTTCCAGCAGATGATCCCAGGATAGTTTATGCAGCAAATCCTCTTTAATCTTTAATCTAGGGTCCTGCACGAAGGAAACCTCCTGCCTCTCCTTCACAGCTTGGCTGGAGGTGGGGACTCTCTGGCGTCCACCTTAGGAGGTATACAGAGGGTATGGAGGATCAGAGCTAGGTTCAATTCCCACAAACCTTGTGGACTCTCCGGGGTAACTGTTTCTCTGCAACCCATGGGGCAAACTCCCCTCTCCTTCCAAAGGCTTCTCCAGGGGGTGCCAGGTGGGCCCTTCCTTTTTCTTTGGGGACTGGCTCAAGCCCCCGTGCTGCCGCGCCGCCTGGGCAGGCCACTCTCGAGGGGCTCAGGGAGAGCCAGATGACCGGCGAAGCCCTGCCCGATCGCCTCTCCGCGCCCTGCCTCCGGGGGTCGAGAGCTGCAAGGCCCACCCGCAGGCCCGCGGCCCCCGGCTCAGCCGGCGCGGGCCCGCGCGCCGCGGAGGTGCGGCCCCGCCCCCGGGGCCGCCCGGCCCCGCCCCCGCCGCGGGTC
>ML664177.1:44242154-44280109 GCA_007570785.1 Antilocapra americana
GGGGGCTGGCGGCGCGGCGAGGTCGGCGCGCAGCTCCGGCCGCGGGTCGCTCGGGCGCTGTCCAGGCGGAGCCGGCCCGGCCCGGGCTGCAGCCATGGTAAGGCGGGCGGACGCGGGGCAGGGCCGGGCGCGCAGGGCCCGCCGCTCCCGGGCGGCTTCGCCGAGACCCGCGGCGCTGCATCCCCGGCTGCACGGGGCTGGAGGTGCTGTCGCCCGCCGCGGGCACGGGCAGGCGCTGGTGGCGGACGGCCCTGCGTCGCTGCTCCCAAGTTTCTCCTTCTGATCCGAGCAGATACGGAGTGGGCCCCGGCCCCCGGGGTGCTGCCTGTGTCTTGGACAAAGGGGTGGGTCCGTGCAGGGTGGGGAGAGGGCGCCGGTCGAAATGCGCAGGTGGGCTGGGGCGAGCGAGTCCGGCAGGGACGGAGTTGAGGCTCGCCGCCCTTGCCTGGGTCAGCTGTTACCCGGGTGACCCTCCTCACCCCCACCCAACCAGGGCTCAGGGACCGGCAGCAACTTCCTTTGGAAAACATACACAGGAGGCTCACAAACACTGCCTGCCTCCCCGAGAGGGCTGATGAGACGCTTGGGCCCTCCTCCCCACAGCCTGGCAAGGGGCCGCTCCTAGGCCCTTCCCACAGCACCCTCTACCCAGGGACCTCTGAGAGAGGGAGGCCCAGCCAGCACCCCACATCCCTCTGCCCCTGAGATAGGGACCCTAGGGAATCTTCCTCCTGCAGCATCCTACCTGTCCCTCCCACCCCCAAACCAGGTCCCTCTGCAGTGATGGGGGGGTGGAGGGAACTCATTCCTGCCACCTGCCTGTGATGGGCGGAGAAGCAGTAACCCCAGCCCGCCTCTCTGGAGAGCCCCCCAGGTAGGAAGTGTTGAGGTTTGACCGTGAGGGTACCAGCTCTTGCCCTGCCCTCGAGGCCAGAGCCTGCCACAAACACACTGTACTGGGTGTCAGGGCCTTCAGGCCCTGTGCCAGCTTCTGCTCCCGGTCTGGAAGCCCCCTCGCCTTTGCCCTCTGCGTGGGAGGCACAAGCTGTTTACAGCAGCAGATCTGTCGCCAGCCTGGGGGGCAGGATATTGGCTGTGGGCAGCCTTCAGAAAGGAGCTCCCCGGGCCCTGTGGAATCAGGAGCTTTCAGGTCTGGACAGGCCAACCTTTTGGTCTCTCCTCTGTCAAGCTGTGTCCAGGCCGAGGCCCAAGTCTTGGCCAGGAAGTCTGGATGACACCGTGACCTTCCTCATTGGGGGGTTCATGGGAGAGGCCAAGTGGTGCCTGCCTCTATCCCTGCCTGCATCCTTCTCCCCACATGGGGACAGACAACCGATGGTACAGGGGTGGAAGCTGAGGGGAGCCCTGATTGTTCGCAGTGCCAAGGGTCCCTGGTGCAGGGGCTGAGGGAGGCTTTTTCTGCCACACATTAAGTTCAGTTCAGCTGAGGCCTTGGGGCTTCAACTTGGCTGAATTGTAATGGGCCTGTTCCTCTGTAATTAAAGACACCCTGTCATGACCAGAGTCCTCAGTCTCAGGCCCCTGCCCTCAAGTCATCCCAGTCCTTAGGCTGATGGGTTCGTGACAAACCAAACTTGTCTGTGGGAGATGAGGGACCCAGGTGCTTGGGAGGTCAGTGGGGAGAGCTCCCCAGCCTGGGAGCCCCCAGGAGGGCTTAGTTGGCATACAGAAAGAATGACTGGCTCACGTTGATAACCGTCCTGTGACCTGAGATGTCCCTTCTCTCCCCAGGCTCAAAGCAGCTCGAGGTGCACTTGTCATCTGGGAGTGCTTGCTGTCCTCAGCCTTCCTGGGACAGGGAAGGGCCACTCACAGTTGGACATTAAGGCCCAGAAATTAAGACACCGTTCAGTAGCACAAGGGTGTTTCTAGCCAAACCAGAAACACCGGCCTGCTGTCTGCCAGTCAGGTGCTCCACGCGCACACTCCCAGCCAGGTCCCTCTCTATGCCTCTCCCACCTAATCGGTAACTTGGAAGCCTCTGGGATGCCAGCCTCTCCTCGACCTGAGGTCATGCCCCACAGAGACCAAGTGTTAGCAGCTGACTCCCTGAGAGTGATGGGGGGATGGAAAGGATTCGGATGAGTTCAGAGGGCAGGTATCCTAGGATGGGAGGCGTCTGTGTGGCAAAGGCCCCTCTGCGCCTGGGGCCCTCCGCATGAAAATCTCTGAAGGCAGTTTCTGAAGGCAGTGCAGTTCTCTGCTGGGAGAACCCACAGCGACACTGGGAAGAAAAGGGGGTCCATTCCCATGAGAACCTATACTCAGGGGACTGTAGGACACCCCACCCTACTTCAGCACTGCTTGAAGTTAAGGTGAAAGAGAGAGGTCGGAATCCTTTGGGGATGAAGTCTCCTGGACCAGGTCACCTTGGGGATAGGGCTCAACCCCCCGACAGGCCTCAGCATCCTTGGGGGTTAACAAGAGAAGCCGAGTGGATCAGGAGCCTGCAGATGGACTTGGGAGGCTGGGGCTGTGCCCACCAGGGCAGGCAGCGGGCAGGCATCACAGGGGAGCCAATCAGAGGAGGACGGGACTGCAGAGGAAACCAGAGGTCTGCTGCAGCTGAGCTGTCCTTGGAGGGTGGGAGCCAAGGGAAGGGAGGAGGCAGGGGGTGGGGAAGGACATTCCACAGGCTTTTTTGGCCCCTGACAGAGACAGCGGGGTCAGAGAGAAAGGGAGAAGAGCAAGTCAGGACGCCGGGTTACAAGAGCATCAAGCCCAGGCTGTTTCTGTGCGTGAGGAACTTTGCCTGGCAGATAAAATTAGACCTAGAGCTTGCTGACAGGGAGTCTGAAGCGTGGGACATGGACCGTTCCCTGGGATGGCAAGGCAGTTCTGTCCCTGAGGAGAGGGCTGAAGCTGGGGTAAGGCTACTCTGGGAAAGGGTGGACCTGCCTTGTCTTCCCCCTTGTGTTGGCTGGATCGGGCTCAAAGTCAGAGAAGGATTGGGTCAGTGGCAGAAGGGATGGCTCCGTGGCAAAGCTGGGGGTGATGAGGCCCCTGGGGTCCTGAACCCTTGTTTGGAGCGCCTGTGGGTCCCTGCTGTGCTGATGAGCAGCCCACTGGAGGGAGAGCGGTGCTGGCGGCTCTCCTGGAAGGTTTGCAGGAGACTAGGGGTCTCCATCAGGGCCTTGCCTCCTCCCTTAGCTGCTGCCCCTCTGCTCAGTGCTCCTGGTGAAACCAGGCGGAGACAGTCCCCTCTCTCCCACCCTCAATCCATCCCCAGATGGACTTCTGGGTTCCTGTGGAGTTGTGCAGAGGGACAGGATTTCCCCAAATTCCCCAGACCCTTGGGCTGCCAGAAAGCAAGAGCTGTGACACACTCCGCCACCCCCACCCCATCCCTTCCCCTCTGCTGTGTAATTAATCGTCTGAGCTGGGACACTTTTAAGAGTGGAAAGGGGCAATTTTGCTAGGACAGCAAACATAAATCGGAATGAACGGTCACCCTACTGGACCCCAAACATATTGTGGGTGAGAAAAAGCCTGTTGGGTCATCCTGCCTCAGGACAGTCTCTTCTGGCCACTTGGCCCCTTCATGCTGGTTCCAGTTTCAGACTGAATCCTGTTCAGGCAAACCCTGGAGACTGTGGCTCTAAGCCGGCGGGGGCACTTGAGAGGCTATAGCCCAGAAGTAGCTCTTAGGCGGCTTTCCCCTCTAGCCCCCTTCTAGTCCCTTCCCTCTGCAGAAAGCTGGCAGTGCGTAGGACTGCATCCCTCAGTTCTTCCCGCTGTAGAACCTGCTGAAGACTGTGGCTGTCTTATCTCCCCTGACTGGGACTCCACAGTGGTCTGGGGTAGCCCCCACTAGCTTGGCCGATTCCCAGGGAGTGAGTCAGCCTGTGAAGCCGGCCCTTGTCCATTGTCTGGGGGTGGCACGTGGGTATTGTGAGGCAGAGCTGAGCCCAGCACCGCCAGGCACTCCACGAAGGGGGCCGGCCCCCAAACGAGAGAGGAAGCTTCAGGGTCTAGAACTGAGGGTCAGAGTAAGGGGGACGTGGCCTGTCTTCCCATCTGGAGATGGTGGGGACACAGGTCTCCGCAGAGGACCAGCCCCCACCCCCATCCCCGTGTGCTTCACAGTTGAGGCCAAACCCCCTCCGGTACTGCAGGCTGAAGCCTAGCTCGGGGCAGGGGACAGGGGGCAGCTGGGGGTGCCTCTGCCTCTACAACCCTCAAGACTGGGGGCTGTCCGCAGCGTCCTGCCACCCCCCCTCACCCAGCCCTTCCCACCCTCATGAGCATCCACTGGCATGTTTCCCCTTCGCCCCTGGAGCCCAGGCTCGGGGTCTGGAATCACGGGCTCAGGTCAGCTGCTCTGCGCTCCGCTCCGGGCACTGAGGACTGGGGAGTGAACACCTCCGGGAGAGTCGGCTCCTGGGTGCCGGAGCTCAGGGCTGCAGCTCAGAGCTGCAGCAGCCGGAGGTGAGGAGCCCCCTGCTGGCTCCTGAGTTGCCCGGGGCTGGAGGCTCCCTTCTCCCCACCCTCGCTCCCTCCCACCTCCCGCCCCTACTCGTCCTGACGGGCTGCACTCTCCTTCCATCCTGAGCCACGTTCTCCTCTCTGCTCTAATGCCTCTGTCTGCTCCCCTCATTCGGCCTGGCTTCCTGGCCTCTAGGGCAGTCCTGGGCCCTGGCGTGGAGGGGCAGCCTCGACCAGCACCCTGTTGCGAGGGAGCATCAAGACTGGAGCTGCTGGGTCCCCAGAGGAGTTGCTAGGGCTCCGGGGGCTGCTGCTGCTCCCTGGGGTCTCCTGGGGTTACGGACCCTCGGACCGGGAGGCCTGTGAGCAGGGGAGGGTGGCGAGCGCTTCCTCTGGCTTGGCCGCCTGTGCAGCTTCTTTCCCTTCTAACCACACGTGCTTTCCTCTCTCCCTCTTGCCTTCTCCTTTCTTGCTCCTTCCTTCTTTCCTTCCTGCCACCGACCCGCCTACCCCACCCCACCCCTACCCCTCAGATCAAGCGCTTTCTGGAGGACGCGGATGACGCAGAACTGAACAAGTTCGTGACGGATTTCCCAGGAAGCGAGACCTACCACCCACCAGAGGCCAAGACCTTGGTGCCCAGGCCCCAAATCCAGGAGCCGAGGCCCCAGGCTTCAGACCTCTGCCAGGATGACCTGGAGTTCAGACCCCCCTCGTGGCCCCAGCCCTCTGACAGCCAGCAGTACTTCTCTGCCTCAGCCCCCCTCAGCCCCTCAGCCCGGCCCCGCAGCCCGTGGGGCAAGCTCGATCCCTATGACTCCTCCGAGGTAGAGCCTCCAGCCCTGTCTGTGCCGTGGGCTGATGCAGGAGGACCTGGGGAGGGAGCTGAGGGAGCCTGAGTAGCATGTGTCGTTCGTGTGTGTGTGTGTGTGTGTGTGTGTGTGTGTGTGTGTGTGTGTGTGTGTGTGTGTGTGCGCGCGCGCGCGCGCAGAAACGCTCGCTGTCCTGTGTTGGCCCCAGCTCTGTGGAGTCACCCCCGCGGCCCCCATTTCTTGGAAACCGCCAGTATCAGCAGGGACAGGAGCCCAGCTGGTGGCCCCACCTGGGGCCTCAGAGGAGTGTGGCAGTGATCCTGGAAGGCTGGGCAAAGACCCAAGAGGCGGGCAGAAGGCTGGTGTTGGGTCCTGGGGTCCTTCTGCCTCTGCCCTAATGCACACTGCTTTCTTGTCGCCCCCCAGGACGACAAGGAGTATGTGGGCTTCGCGACTCTCCCCAATCAAGTCCACCGGAAGTCTGTGAAGAAAGGCTTTGATTTCACCCTCATGGTGGCAGGTAGAGCAGGGGCCGGGCAGAGCTGGGCAAGAGGCGTTTCAAGTGGGGATGGTCCGGGTGTGGGGTGGGCTATGGGTGTTAGTCACTCAGTCATGTCCCACTCTTTGCAACCCCATGGACTGTAGCTCGCCAGGCTCCTCTGTCTGTGGGATTCTCCAGGCAAGAACACTGGAGCAGGTAGCCATTCTCTTCTGTAGGGGATCTTCCTGACCCAGGGATGGAACCCTGGCATCTGGCAATGCGGCGGCTCCTTTACTGTCCCAGCCTCTGGGGTGTGGTCAGGGCAGGAGAAAGCAGCAGGGGGCTGTGCCATTTTGCGGAATAGCCAGAAGCTGTAGGTGGCCCAAAGTCGTATCATAGTGTTGTGGGGGCCTTTTTCTGGTTGACCCTGGAGAGTCTCTTATCCTCTCTGAGCCTCGCTGGCTGGATGAGCTCTCCTCTCTACTTCCTTCCAGCCCTGCTGTGTTTGGGTTAGGCTCTTCCCAATGAGATAAGCAAGAAGCTCCCCCCACAAACTTGGCCCAGTGGGGTTGCCTCTTGGTGACTTGGTGCCTCTGTCCTGTCTCCCCCTGTCAGGAGAGTCGGGCCTGGGGAAGTCCACGCTGGTCAACAGCCTCTTCCTCACGGATCTGTACCGGGACCGGAAGCTCCTCAGCGCAGAAGGTGAGGGAAGGAGTGTGAGGACAGACGGTGGGCAGAGCTGACTTGGGAAATCGAGCTCACTCGGGGTCTGGGGGATACAGGAAAATGCGGCTTCCTAGAGAGCCTGCCACGTCTCTCTGGAGGGCTGTCCAGCCTGGCAGCCCACCAGCCAGCTCCCTAAAGACTTGGGTGCTGAAGCAGGGCAGGGGCCACAATCCCCTCTGACCCCCCAAAGGATTCCAGGAATCCGAGAAAAGAGGCTGGAGCAGAGAAGAGGCTGGGGCCGGAGCCAACAGCCACCGGCATTTCCTGTGTTGGGAAATGTGCTCTTTGCTGGTTCCCAGAGAACAGACAGGCCCCCAGGCAGCCCCAGGGGGCGGGGAGGGGGCAGGGAGGGTGAGGCAGCCTGGGCAGCAGAGCTGGTTGGGATGGGTTGTGTTGTCCTAGCTGGGCAGGTCCTTGCCCTCGCCCTGGCCTCAGTTTCCCTCTTCTCCAGAGCGTATCATGCAGACTGTGGAGATCACTAAGCATGCCGTGGACATAGAGGAGAAGGGTGTGAAGCTGCGGCTCACCATTGTGGACACACCAGGTTTTGGGGATGCCGTCAACAACACAGAGTGGTAGGTCTGACCAAGCCCCCACCCCACCCCTTCCCTACACACGCACACAGAGGTGCAGACACACCCCGATACCAGGAAGAAGGGGTGTGTGCCCTCGAGCGTGCCCCTGCCCCTTACTGGACAGCTGTCTCCTCTGTCAGATGAGAGGGACAGCCTTGGGATAGATGATCTCTAGTGTTCTGTTGACTGTGACCTACAGTTGTAGAATAGGGGTCAAGGCACCCCCTTTTTTGAGGGAGGAGTCTCAGAAAGCAAACGTGAAAACATGTAGCGAAGGACCTGACGTATAGCAGGTGCTCAATAACGGTCCCCCTCCCTCCATCTGTTCCTTCCACCAGCAACATTTTAGGTGCTACAAGCAAGTTATTAAAGGGGTGAGAGTGCACTAGGGGTGGGGGAAGGTGAGAAAGAAGAGGCAAAGGGAAAGTGTGGGTGGAACTTTGTTTAAACTCCAAGCACCCTCTGGGCTACTTGCCAAAAGTGTCTACTTGCCACTCCCCACCCCTCCGTCAAGCTTCCCTGGTGTCTCAGTGGTAAAGAATCTGCCTGCCAGTTCAGGAGATATGGGTTCCATCCCTGGGTGGGGAAGATCCCCTGGAGAAGGAAATGGCAACCCACTCCAGTATTCTTGCCTGGAAAATCCCATGGACAGAGTAGCCTGGTGGGCCACAGTCCATGGGGTCACAAAACAGCTGGACACGACTTAGTGACTCAACAACAACACCTCCCAGTCATCCCTGACATTTTTTTTCTTTTAGGAACTAGAAAGATGTTTAGATAGTGGTCAGACCTAAGGGAGTAGATGAGGGGAGAATGGGTGATAGAAACATGGGAAAAAGGAGGTGGTGCCTTTGTTAAGAACATTAGGTAGGGTGGTGCTGAGACTCCTGGATGAGAATTCAGATCCTGATTCAGCATTTAGTAACTGCGTGATCTTGAGCAAATGACTGCATTCCCATTTCTTCAGTTGAAAAGTGCTGGCTTTACCAGTTGATCTAAAAATCATCCCCAAAAGATGCATGTAAATGTGCATTAAAAACTGTAAAGGGCTGTGTACACTACACTCATGAATTTAAAGACAATAATTGCAGGATCAGTGCAAAATAAAAGCGTGGGGTCCCTTGTTCAAAATGATTAAGAATTTCAAGATGGCCACAGCAGAGAGTAAACCAGATGTGGGCCCTCTGAGCGCGGGGCCCGCGTGTGGCTGCACAGGTCACATGCCCAGGAAGCTGGCCCTGGATGGCTGCCTCCCAGACTGATCAGGATCTTACAGATACTTCTGTGCTCTGAACCCGCCTCACAGGCTTTATCATTAAGACATGAGACCTTGGCTCAGCACCCTGGTTCACCTTCAGCTTCTTGATTGAAGTTGAGGGGAGGGCTACTTCGTACGTTCTTGCCATAGCACTGTGCTAATACCTAGAGCATGGTCTCCGTAAATACTCCCGCTGGACTGAGGTGGCCTCCGTGTCCTCACCCTTCGGAATCTAGGAGTATGTCTCAGCCTACTGGGCTTGCCTTGAAATTCTAGCCCCAACCAACGCCTGTTTCCTGCTTTAGCAAGTATCGCTTCCTCCTTGAATCAGCCTACTTACTTCCTCTGACATTCCATACTGTAGGCATAATGCCACTTGGCTGGCACCTCCGTTTACAGTGTACCTGCACGTGTGCTCATGTAGTCAGCCAGCAGGAATTTATTGAGCACGGATCAGGTGTCCAGCCCATGCTGGACATGTGAAGGGATGCAGAACAAGTATGAATAATCCTGGTCACTAGGAAGCTTACCGTCTAGTGGCAGTGGGAGTGGGAGAGGTGAGGGGGCAGGTCTAACGTGCGTCAGTCAGGCAAAAACTTAAGACTAGTAAATGGGTCAGGCAGTGTAGTGGCAAACACTGAACTGGGAGTCAGAGCCCAGGGACTTGGATGGGTAGAGAATTTGCAGGCTAAAATGATCTGGATGAAGTCTCGTAGCTGCTCTGGATTTAGCTTCTTCGTGTATAAGATGAGAAGAAGGATACTTGGTATCATTATATCATTATACTTGATAGTGAACAATGATAGATGCCCCGAGATGTCCACCTCGGGGCATCTGTCAGTGAGGACAAGACTCAGTAACAGAAGAGCAAGAGACGTGAAAACTGAGGTTCTTGAATCTATACATTGAATATACATACGGGTGATATATACCATACATGTGTATGACCTGCATGTGTGGTGAAGGGAGGGGAGAGCAGTGTGCATCGGTGTAGTCACAGGAACCTTTGTGGAAGAGACGGTTCTTGGACATGGCTTTGAAGGACAGAGTGGGCTTGCAGAGAGGTGGAGGAGAGGCTGGAACCACTGGGATAAGGGCCCTGAGGTTGAACTATGAACCTGACTTGGGGCTGCCTTGGCCTCCAGCTGGTTTTCACCGCATCTTGGTAGTCTTACTACTTCGTTTGGTCACCTGGGCTCTCTTCCTCTCACCAAACTAAGGATTTAACGACCTCTGCCCATGTGCCTAGTCTGATTTTCTATCAGGATGTTTGAGATGTACCGTGACTCACCCAGGTACCTCCCTGAAGATGCAGTAAAGCAAGCTGGGGAACAGCAAAGTCTTGAGAAGACTGCCCAGGGCGTGGGCTCCTTGTAGCCCCAGAGCTCACTAGGCAGCCCTCACTTGCACAGTTTCTCCGCTTGTGTTCTCTGCCCCAGCTGGAAGCCTGTGGCCGAATACATCGACCAGCAGTTTGAGCAGTATTTCCGAGATGAGAGTGGCCTGAACCGCAAGAACATTCAAGACAACAGGGTGCACTGCTGCCTATACTTCATCTCGCCCTTCGGCCACGGGTATGGTCTCAGCCTGAGGCTCCTGACCCCGCCAGGTGCTGCCAAGGGGACAGGCCAAGAGCACCCGGGGCAGGGCTGCCACTAGCGGGTGGTCACAGATTCCTGTTCCCCAGGCTCCGGCCGTTGGATGTGGAATTTATGAAGGCCCTGCATCAGCGGGTCAACATAGTGCCTATCTTGGCAAAGGCGGACACACTGACACCCCCTGAAGTGGAGCGCAAGAAACGCAAAGTGAGGGACGCTGGTGGGGAAGGGGTACAGGCGGGCTTCTGGGAAGGTCAGAGTCCCCAGAACCATGGGCCCCTCGTGTGTTTGCCAGATCCGGGAGGAGATTGAGCACTTTGGAATCAAGGTCTACCAGTTCCCAGACTGTGACTCTGATGAGGAGGAGGACTTCAAATCACAGGACCTGGCCCTAAAGGTGGGGCCACCCCAGGGATCCCTTTCCCAGCTTGTTTCTTCTGGATGGAAGAGGGAGTAGAATTCTATGTAACGGGGTGGGGCTCTGGGGTGGAAGAGGACCCTGGTTTCCTAGAATGAAGCAGAGGAAGATGAAGATACAGGCGCAAAGGAACAGGTGAGAATGGGGGTGTTGAGAAACACCCCTAACTTCTTCCAGGAAAGCATCCCATTTGCTGTCATTGGCAGCAACACTGTGGTAGAGGCCAGAGGGCGTCGAGTTCGGGGCCGGCTCTACCCCTGGGGCATCGTGGAAGGTAAAGCTCTGAGCTTGTGACCAGGGTATCTCCTTGCCCTCCATGGGTCTCCTCTACCCATGCCCCTGGCTGACCCCTAGCCTTGCTGTGCAGTGGAAAACCCAGGGCACTGCGACTTTGTGAAGCTGAGGACAATGCTGGTGCGTACTCACATGCAGGACCTGAAGGACGTGACACGGGAGACACATTATGAGAACTACCGGGCCCAGTGCATCCAGAGCATGACCCGCCTGGTGGTGAAAGAACGGAATCGCAAGTATGGCCAAAGGCCAGGAACGAGCTGGCAGGGGTGGGGTCCCAAGCGCCTCCTCAGAGACCAAGCCCTTCCTTTGTTCCGCAGGCTCTGGGCTCAGTCCAAGCAGGTACTGGGGTTCCCCTAGCCTTACCAACCTCCTTTCCCCCTTCCCTTCAGCAAGCTGACTCTAGAGAGTGGTACCGACTTCCCCATTCCTGCCGTCCCACCAGGGACAGATCCAGAAACCGAGAGGCTGATCCGAGAGAAAGACGAAGAGGTGAGGGTAGTATGGGGTGGTAGGGCTTGCCAGCCTGAGAGGACCCCTGCTTAGTCATAAACCTCAGTCTCTCTTGGTTTGGGAATAGGAATATCCCTGGCCCTGGTACAGATCTGGATCCTGGATTGGTGGATTAGTGGTTCTACCCAGAGACCCCATCTCACCCCAGGGCTACCAAAGGCCTGACTGAAGGGATTAGAGGGGGAGCACTTCCCTAACTCGGTAGGACTCTGAGAGGCCCCACTTTGATGCGTGTGCCTGTTCCAGCTGCGGCGGATGCAAGAGATGCTGCACAAAATCCAAAGACAGATGAAGGAAACCCATTAGCTGGCTTTCAGCCCTGAATATTTAAACGCCGCCTCTTGGTCCTGCCTATGTCGGCCCCCTCCAGCACCAGCTCCGCTCAGGCCCCTGCAGCTACTGCCACTTCGCCTTACATCCCTGCTGCCTCCCCAGAGACTCAGAGGAAATAAAGTCTAACAAATCTGTAGGTGGTTTCCGGTGTCACTGTCTGCATCTTTCCCATCTCATGGAAACCAAGAAGATCCTAGGACCCGGTTTTGAAAGGCTGCTGGAGGAGGGTGCTGGTTTCTGGCTTTTAGGAGGGGCAGGAGAACAGGAAAAACTTTCCCCTCCCATGACAAGAGTTCAGTCCCTGCCCACTGAATCCAGCCTGGCCACTCTATCTTCCTGACGGTATCTGTCTTGCCTCTGTTATCTGGAGTCCATCATCTTTTCCACATATAGCACTGAGAATCCCATAGACGTTTTAGAGTTGATATCTGCCCTCAAGAAAACATGGTGTTAATTGCACGCAGCCTCCCAACTTCATATTTCCTGTCTTGGGGAAAGGGATATACACTCTAGGAAGCCTGTGATAGGGCACTGAACACATGTTGAAACCTCTGTAATCACCAAACACTATAGTAAGTGCTGAGAATGGAGAAAGTACAATCGTCGTCCTGTAAGAATGCAGTATTCATTTAACAAATATTGTTTAAGCATCTGCTAGGTTGCAGACTCTATTTTAAACCTTGGGAGTTAACAGTGAACACATGTAAGGTTCCAGTTCTCCTGGGATTGACTAAATACGGAGTAAAAGCTCCAATGTCCTTTGAAAGAGAGACGTGAAGACATTTTGGCCCCGGGACCTGACATTAAAGCATCCAGGTCCACTCTAACTGAAGCTTTCGGTTGAGACGCTGAACCAACTCTTCTCCATTTCGGTCGGGTTGGCGGTATCTTGGGGCCAGGGCGACCTCCAGCGGCCGTCCTCCGTCCGGCTGCCCGCTCTGGCTCCCCTTGGCAAAGAGGAAGGGAGGCGCCACGAGCTGGATCTTCAGGGGCGCCCGACTCCCCACACCCTTTACAGACCAGAGGGTCGCAACTAGCTCGTGGCAGTCTCAGCCCCATCTCTCAGGTGAGAGAGCTTCTCCAAACGGAAAGCACCATTCATTCCGGTCACGAACAGGGCGGGCTCGCCGACGCAAAGGGAGGGCTGGAAGAAGACGTCAGGGCGCGGAAGAGGAGACCCTTCACCCCCGCCAGTCGAAGACCGAGACGGAGCCTCAGGTCCAGACCGTCTCCCTTCTCTCTCAGCATTCAGAACCTTTCTCTCCCTTCTGGCTTTGCGACGCACGACCGCAGCGAAACCAAACGGAGAATCGGATAAACCTTAGGTACAGCCCGCGATTTCTCTGAGAAGCACCCCTGAGGCGGGCTGGTCACCGGAAGTGGCTGTAAAGCCCGGGCCCCTACGAGGCTCCTCCCTCCACTGCGCTACCGGGAGGCGACGGGCCGCCCCCACTTCCGGTCCCTGGAGCCTTCGCCGGCAGCCCCCCCTTCCTGCTCTCCCATTGGCTACCGCAGGGACGCGCTGTGATTTCCCATTGGTCGCGTCTCTACCCCCCGGTGCTGCGCCTCCTCCCTTCAGGCGCAGCCCCGTTTCCCGGAAGCCGATAGGCTAATGGCTGGGAGGGCGTCTGCCTCACTGGACCAACGAGCGGCGCGAAGAGCGAGGGCGGCGGCTGCGTGGTGGGGGCAGGGCGGGACTCGGCGTGGCTATTGGCCAGGGCGGGCACGGGCCGGAGGTAGGATTGGTTGGGCCGAGGGGCGCCGCGGTGGGTCGGAGCTGCGTGGCCTCCGCGGCTGCGGGAGACGGAAGTGGCGAGAGCGCGGCCTCCGGAGGGTCGGGCGGACGCCGGCTGGGTGAGTCACCGTGCCCCGTGCACTGCCGGTCTGGGAACCGCAACCACCGCGTCTTGCCCGGCCCCGCCCCGGCCCCACCGGCTTTCGTGAGCCCCGCCTTCTGTCATTCGGGGCTCCGCCTCCGAATCTTTAGGCTCCGCCCCTAAACCTGGGCACCTGGGCTCTCCTGTCAGCCTGACCCGCCCCCCCACCCCGTGACCAGATCCCCGAGGTCCGGACACCGTGGGCCTCCCAGGCCTGTCCTTTGCTCGCTCTCCCTCGCTTTCTCGGAGGCTTCTTGCCAGTGGGCGGTGAGGCACCAACCCCTGACTTGCCGCCTCCATGAGGAAGGGTGGGCTGTGACCACGGAGGCGGGGAGGGCCGCGGATGGAGACATATCCACACAGCCTTCTTCGGGTGCTGCTGAGCTCGGAGAGCAGGCATGAAGAAACCTATCAGTGAAACCTGGGCCTGGTTCCCTCAGAGGCTCCATAAGTGGGCCAAGGAGGCCCATCCTGACATTCCTGTTGCTTGGGCCCACTTGACAGGTACTGACTCTGAGGCCTGCACTTCTGTCCCTGTTGTGTGGCCTCCTCCCACTAACCTGCACCTCATTTGGTGTCAAGTGCTCTCAGAGGGACACGTCCAGCCCTGCTGCCTTCTGATCACAGGCTGTGGTCCCCTCCCTCTTGGCCTCTGCTCTGGACTCTGCCCCCAGTAAACAGGTCAGGTGGGTGCTGCTCCCAGACTCAGAGGCTGGCAGAGTGCTCTTGTGGATTCATGTTCCCACCAGGGCCAGAAGTGAGCCCTGGTTGGGCATCCTCTGTCTCTTCAGAGCTGGCAGTTCTTTTTCTTTCCCACAAAGAACGGGGTTCGGAGCATTTTAGTTCTGTTTCTGGGATTTGGAATCAGGACTCTTGAGTCCTGCTCCAGGACTTTGTGGCTGCCTTCAGGCCCTGCAGAGTCACTTGTTGCTTTCTCTCCGTGTAGCTTCCATTGCCTCTGTCTGGCATGCTGACTTGCGGAGAGGCTGGGTTCTCTGTGAGGGAGGCAGATAAGCGTTGTGGGGAGGTTCGGGAGTGGTTGAGTGGCATTTGTTGATTCTGTGGTGATGTTACCCATGCTTTTGACTCATATGTTTCTCTGTCTTCTTACAGTGAGAAGCAGGCAGCCAGGACCCTCACCACGGTAGGATGGTGAGTACTCTTTCCTCAGACTGCGATGTTTTCTGTAATCCTGGTGTCTTTCTCCATGAAGCTGCCCTCCCCTCCTGGACCTTGAGCTCCAGGCAACTCTGTTCAGCAACTAAACAGGTTCATCTGCCCTGGAGATAAATTAGGGCTTCTTAGGTTGCAAAACATCAGCTGATACACAGCACTGGGAGGGGAGGCCTGTGGTAGTCTTTTTCTGCACGTGCTCTGACATGCTTTCCCCACATCACCACTGTCTCCCTTAGTTCTTCATATTGGCCCTTTTCTTGCTTCTCCTGGTCCTTGGATGAAGCTCTCTGCTTTGGTCTGAAAAGTTAGACCTCCTTTATATCAAGATCCTTGTAGTTTGTATTGAGTCCCCGAAATATTGTGTGTGTTGCATCAGGAGTGACTCCTCTAAAACTGTGGGGCCTCTCTAGTTCCAGAGTGCTGCTCTCCATTAAGCTACCACAGGCAGCAGCTGACTGAACCACCTTCAAGGTGCCCAGAATATCACTGGGGGCCATGTGTGTGTGTGTTACAATGATCCCATACATTTTCCACTAATTGTAACTGCCCTTCTTTCACCCCCAATACAAGGAACTCCTTAATCCCTGAGAGCTGGGAGGAGGAAGTAGTGAGATGAGAAGGGAGGGGAGAGCTGCAGGCCCAGGTTCAGACCAGGCCCTTACTCTGGCTGTATCTCTTTAGTTCTTTCATGTGTCCCCAGTGCTTAGGGACAGGTCAAAGCATTCGGGTGATGAGAAGACTTGCTCTTTTGCCTCCATAGACATGTGGTGTGTATAGTATTGTTCTGGTCTCTCCTCAGAAAGCCTGCTGGTCCTGGCTCCCACCCACTGATAGCCCCTATCCTTTTTCTCTTCTGTGATACCATGAAATGAGTCAGCCTGGTGTAATTTTGAATCCTAGCACCACCACTTAAATACTTTAGGTGAACTGACTTTCTCTGTAAGCCTCAAGTCTCATGAAATTCTTTCAGAGTTGAATGGTTTTAGCCAGATAATGTTTGAAACATGTCTGGCTCATAGTAGATGCTTAATAAAGTGTCAGGTTTCTCTTATTTCTCCCTTCCCCCAAGACCAAAACCCAAACAAAAGCCCTGGTTTCTGAAAGCTACCAGGCACTGGGAGTGTAGGGTTTCAAACAGTTCCTCCTGTGACTCTCAGTGACATTTCAAGCGTCTTATCACTGCCCTTATTCTCTGGCCCTCTAACCAACTCCCTCCATTTCCCTACCCTTGGGTTTTGAGTTTTGTGTTTGCATGGTTTCTTTGGTCCATAGTTCCAGCTCTTTCTTTATTTTAGTCTAAGAAATTTCTTAGGACTTTCTTACCCAGAAGACACAGGATGTGAAACAAGGGGAGAGGTGGAGCTGAAGGACTAGAGCTGGGCAGGGGCCTTAGAATAAAAAACCCCGAGAATTTCCCTTTCAGGAGTGTGCAGTGACCCAACTGTCATTAGACCTGTGTCCATTCTAAGGGGCAAAAGGGGAGTGAGACTAGTGAGGTCCGGGGATTGGAAGACACCAATGGACAGGGGAATGGTGAGTGGTGGTTTTGGAGGGAAAGGAAGAAAGCCTAGAAACTGGAAAGGGCCCGCGGTGGAGGGAGGTGAGCTCCGTTTTGGGACTCGGCAGGATTTGGGGGGACTCAAAGAGGAGTGGAGGCGTGGGGACGAACGTGTGAAAGAGGGGTGTGGGGTGGCTCACTTGGGAAGAAGGGGAATGAAAAGATGTAGGCGGCCCCACCGTCCCCTCTCACTCCCCGGTTCCTGAGACCCCAGAAGCTCCCCTCCCCCGACCCCCGGCTGCGCGCCCGTGCGGCGGAGGGGCGGAGGGGCGGCGGGGCGGCGGGGAGGCGGGGAGGGAGGAGCCGGGGGTGGGCGGGGCCCGGGCCACCCCGCCCCCGCCCTCCGCGCGCCGCGCGGTCGGGCGCTCCCCTCGCGGGGCTCCCCTCCCTTCCGCGCTCGTGAGCGAGGGCGGAGCTGGGCTCGCTCCATTGTGGAGCGGAGGGGAGAGGCGCGCGGGAGCCGCGCCGAGCCCCGCTGCCCGCTCTCGCCTCCTGGCCGCCGCGGCTGCACCTGGCCGGCCCCGCAGCCGGGATGCGGCGGGCGCCCGGGACGGGCCGGCAGCGCAGCGGCTCCGGGGACATGTACGCTGGCTCAGCCCGCCCGCTACCATGAGCCTGACCGCCCGCGTCTCCTGCTCCATGCTCAGCTGCTTCGTAAGTGCCTGCCCCGCCCGCGGAGGGGGGGGCCCGGACCCCGACGCCGGCTGCACCCGCAGCCCGGCCCAAGGCCGGCCCTCGAGATTCCGAATTTCAGCCCATCCCCCTTCCCAAGGGCCCTGGCAGGGAGAGGGGATATTACTCCTTTTCTTTACTGGACTTGCTTTCATCTTTGGGTGCCGAGGATTGCCGGAGGCCGGGGATGGGAATTCTGTGACCCATCTTGGCCCCGAAGCCGCTGCCCTTGACTGCAGAGCTTGAGGCCCCGCCCTGCGCGAGTACCTCCTTTGCCTCCGCCTCTAGGTCTCGGTCCCGTCTGCCGCATCCTTGCTTGGGGGTGTGGGATGTGGCCAGTAGGCCTTCTGGGATGTTCGGGGGCTAGTCGGGGAGCACAGGATATCTGAGCTGTGTCCCTGGCTCCGGTCCCCTCCCCCTTCCACCACTCCACCCCTCACCTGACGCGCCAGTCTTTTCTCCTTGACTGTCCCCCAGACAGCCTCTCTTCTCCATCTTCCCTGCCACTCTGCCTCTGCGGGCCTCCGTACCTCTGCATCATTCCCCGCCCTCCCCTCCTCCTCCCCCTTTGGCTTAATGCTCCTTCCCAGCTTCTCCCATCTGTCCTCTCAGATGTTCCCACCTCTCCCCTCCTCACGGTCCCCCCCTCCACGTCCCCCTCCCCCATGACTGCCAGGCTTCCTCTCTCTGTCCTTGGGTCTCCTGGTTCCTCCCAGACTCCTGATCCCCTCCTCTCCCTGCCCTCCCTGGTGGCTGGGGAGGGAGTTACTTCTGCTTGCTGTGGGATTCCTCAGGAATTCCCCTCAGATCAGATCGTCAGGCAGGGCAGGTTGCTTGGCAGGTGGTGGGGGCTTATTAGCAGTGAGGGCCTAACTAGAAAGGAAGCTCTGCTCCAAAACACATCCTCCTTTTGAAAGCATCCGTGAAGGCCCTCTAGAGGCATGGCCCTGAATCCCGTGCCTCCCTCCTCTTTGTCTCCTTCACCCACCAGATTGAAGCCTCAGTGGAGTGGCCTGGGCAGCCTGCGTCCCCTCCTGTCTCTGTGACCAGCTTGCACACCTGCTTCCTATTTCTCAGGGCAGCACTTCCCATTTCCCACTTCAGTCTTACCCTTCCAATTTGCCCTTCTTTTGCTTCGTTTCCTCCTGTGTTTGGGCAGTTTAGGCTCTACAGGAGATTCTCTCTTTGGGGAGCACAGATTCCCAGCGACTCTGGACTTTGCTCTTCTCTTAGGCTTAAGAGGCTTGAGTTCCCCCTCCACTTCACTCCTCACACACCAAGCGGGGCCTCTCTTCCCTCTGGAGACCAGAATCTTTTTAAGGGGTGTATATGGGTTTATTGTGGGGAGGGGAGCAGAATGAGGCCTGATGGGCCAGGTGGAGCCTGATTACTTAGGGCTGAGGCCTTCCCCACAGGGTGAGGAGGGGCCCCCCAGCCTGGAGTACATCCAAGCCAAGGATCTGTTCCCCCCCAAGGAACTAGTGAAAGAGGAGGAGAATCTGCAGGTAAGGAAGAGCTGGGGGCCCGAGGTGGGTAGAGCTCCCTGCCGGGTTCAAAAAACACCCTCCCTTTCCTCCCCCCACCTCCAAATATCTCCAAGGGGATCTGGTATGGGAGCGCTGGCTTCCTGCTCCCGGGTCTCTGGAGGGAGGGGAGTCTGTCTGTCTGTTGTGGAGCCTTGGGCCCCAGGGAAGGTGAGAGCTTTCCTGTATGGCTGTTGCCTGGTGCTGTTACCATGGAGAAGACTCTTGTCTTCCTGCCTTGGCCCGGCTTTTCCAGAGAGGGTCCTGCAAATCAAGGGTTGGAGAGGGAAGTGAAGGGGTGACTCATTTCTGGACTGAGGTCCTGCTGCCTCCTGGCAGGTGCCCTTCACAGTGCTGCAGGGTGAGGGAGTGGAGTTCCTGGGCCGTGCAGCTGATGCCCTCATTGCCATCTCCAACTACCGGCTGCATATCAAGTTCAAGGACTCTGTCATCAACGTGAGTTCCCATCTCGTTCTCCCACACCCAAGCCACAATCCCTGTGAAATTTGGGGTGGGACTGCATAAGTGCTCCACTTGGTCGTATCTCCAAAGAGTTGGGGTTCCCTTCTTTTTCTGTCTCCTAGCAAAAGGTCTGTCTTTCTGTCTGTCACTATCCCTCTCTTCTCTTTTTCCTTCATTCTGTTGCTGGCCCTTCTAGGGGCACCGTGACTTGGTTGGAAAAGTGCCACTTACCAACTGTGTGACCTTGATCAATCACTCAGCTGAGGTGCAATTTCCTTCTCAATAATATGGTGTGAAAACACCTGCCTTGTAGTTTCCAGTAATTTTTAATTGGGGTCACATATGTGGAGGACCCCAGCAGTTACCAGGCCCTTAGCAGGCCCTCTGTAAATGTCGGTTTCCTTCCTTCTGTTGATACGTCAGCCTCTGGGCAGAGGTGGGTAAGGAGTGGCGTGGAGTAGGGGGATCTAAGCCCCAGTCTGCCCTTCGGCTCCAGGTCCCCCTCCGGATGATTGACAGCGTGGAGAGCCGGGATATGTTCCAGTTGCACATCGCCTGCAAGGACTCCAAAGTGGTGAGGTGAGAATGACGGGGCCTCGCTCAGGTCCTCTTAATCTTGTTGAGACCTCCTGTTGCAGGGTTTCTCTGGAGTGAGAAGGGAAAAATACTGCCTCCCTTTTCCCATGTGGAAGAAACAGTGAAAACCCTGTCTGAGTTGGCAGAATCAACTTTCTGACCGACAGTGTCTTGACTAAAGAAATGGGGATAATGCGCACGGGGTTTTCATAAGGGTTAAATGAGATGATGCACCCGAGAGCCCCTAGGGTGTTACCTGGCACAGAGCTCTCACATTGGGATTTTCCTGGTGGTCCAGTGGTTAAGACTCCAAGCTCTCAATGCAAGAGGCCTGGGTTCGATCCCTGGTTAGGGAACTAGATCCCAGATGCCACAGTTAAGACCCAGCACAACCAAATAAATAAATAATTTAAAAAAAGAAAAAAGCACTCACGTTGTTCTTGGCTCATTTATTTATCCATTTAATGTGAATTTATTGAGCACTCTATGCCAGACTGTTCTAAGCTCTCAGGGTATAGCAGGGAACAAATAGACATAATTTTCTGCCCTCATGGAGCTTGTATTCCAATGGGGAGATATGAGCAGTAAATATTAAGTGAGTAAAATACATTGCCTTCCCAGGTGGCTCAGTGATAAATAATCCACCTGCCAAGAAGGAGGCACAGGTTCGATCACTGTGTCGGGAAGATCCCCTGGAAAAGGAAATGGCAACCTACTCCAGTATTCTTGCCTGGGAAATGCCACGGACAGAGGAACCTGGTGGGCTACAGTCCATGGGGTCGCAAAAGAGTTGG
Organism: Antilocapra americana; assembly: GCA_007570785.1. Classification (NCBI taxonomy): domain Eukaryota; kingdom Metazoa; phylum Chordata; class Mammalia; order Artiodactyla; family Antilocapridae; genus Antilocapra; species Antilocapra americana. The sequence continues at coordinate 44,262,247 of ML664177.1, forward strand.
ATACAACTTAGCGACTAAACAGCAGCAGTAGCAGAATATATTAAATGGTAGTAAAAGTGAAAGTTGATCAGTCGTGTCTGACTCTTTGCAGCCCCATGGGCTATACAGTTCATGGAATTATCCAGGCCAGAATACTGGAGTGGGTAGCCTACACCTTCTCCAGGGGATCTTTCTGACCCAGGAATCGAACCAGGTCTTGCATTGCAGGTGGATCCTTTACCAACTGAGCTGTCAGGGAAGTAATGTAAAGGTAAAAAGTACGGCAGGGAAAGGGGATATGGAGTGCTGTGGGGGTGAGGGTTGTAGCTTTAAACAAAATGGTTAGAGAATGGATGCAATGAAAAAGTGACATTGGAGACCTGAAGAAAGTGACCTGTGGGTATTTGGGAGAAGTGTGTGCCAGATGGAAGGACCAGTGTGTGCAAAGGCCCTGAGGTGAGTAGGAACCTGGCACAATGGCAAGGAGGCTAGCGTGGCTGGAGTGGAGTCCATGTGAGTCAGGATAGTGGGATACAAGATCAGAGAGGTCAAGAGGATGTCAGGCCATCATAATGATCGGCTTTTACTTGAGGGAAGTGAAAAAAAACACTGGAGGGTTTTGCACAAAGCAATGATGTGGTCTGATTATGAAATCACTCTGGCTACTGTATTGAGAGAAGATGGAAGCAGGATGGAGGCAAAAGCTAGGGCAGAAGCTGGGAGACTAATTAAGGATCTGTTGCAGTAACTCCAGGTGGGAGGTCATGATGGCTGGTCCAGGTTGGTAACAAACAAAATGGTGAGAAGTGGTCAGATTTCTGAAGGTAGAGATGACAGAATTTGCTGACAGATTGGATATGAGAGAAAGACAGATGATTCTAAGGATTATTAAAAGAATAATAAAACTGATAAGAACCTACTCTCCAGCACAGGGACCTCTAGATAAATAGTCTGTAACAACCTATATGAGAATAGAATCTAAAAAAGAGTAGATATGTGTATAACTGATTCATTTTACTGTACACCAGAAACTAACACAGCATTTAAACCAATTATACTCCAGTAAAAATTAATTTTTAAAGGAAAGGATGCCCAGTTTAGAGCCTGCTGTGCGCTCAGGACCGTTGGCATTCAGAACAGGAATTCGCATTGCCCTTCCCTTCAGGCTGATTAAAGTCTAGTTGCTGAAGGAAGACTTAGTCTGTGGAAGAGGGGTCTTCCATCTTCTCTCAGTACGGCAGCCAGAGTGATTCTATAATCAGACCATGTCACTCCTTTGTGCAAAACCCTCCAGCTCTGGGAAAACTTACTGTTTAATACTCCCAGCACATTAAGAACAATAGAGGAAGGGGTCTGTGGAATGGGTTAGGCTGGGAAGGCCTCAAGGAAGAAGTGGGCCTGCAGCTGTCTTCAGAGTACCTGGAGGACATGGCTAGGCTGAGAGGAGACATTACTAAGCGGAAGTGAAAACACCAGGAGACAGGACTTCCTCCCTGAGACAGAAGGCTTGTGCTGGGGAGTTGTGGGAGATAATACAAGGGGTAGCAGACATCCAGGGCCAGAGTTTAAAACTTTTTTTATTTTTAAAGTCTTTGTTGATTTTCGTCACAGTATGGTTTCATTTTTATGTTTTGGGTTTGGGCCATGAAGCATGTGGGACCTTAGCTCTCTGACCAGGGATCGAACCCACACCTCCTGCACTGGAAGGCAGGGAAGTCCCCCAGGGTCAGGTTTGATAGCATTTGGATTTGATATGCGAAACGGTCAGGCTCCACTAGAGGGGGTCCTTATGTCTCAAAAACAGGAGTTCTTGGGAAGAGAACGAGCACCCTGTGACAGCGTCCCTTGAGTGTTGGCCAGTGTCCTGGTCCTCCCCAGGCCCCTCAGGTCTTAGCTTCCGCTTTGCAGTCTCCTCGCCCCACACATTCCTGCACGTGGCTGGGTCTGTGGCCCTCCTGGCCCCTGCACACGCTCGCCTCTTGCCTCACTTTGTGGCTTCTTGCCTGGCAGGTGCCACTTCTCCACGTTCAAGCAGTGCCAAGAGTGGCTGTCGCGGCTAAGCCGGGCCACAGCAAGACCTGCCAAGCCTGAGGACCTCTTTGCCTTTGCCTACCATGCCTGGTGCCTGGGGCTGACAGAGGAGGACCAGCACGCCCACCTGTGTCAGCCAGGTGAGGCCTGGCGGCTCTCTGGGGACACTCCTGTCCCCTGCCCCCTCTCCCTCTTGGCTGCGGGCCCTGGGATGCTGATGGGCGCGGGGTTTTGTTGCAGGCGAGCACATACGATGTCGGCAGGAGGCCGAGCTGGCGAGGATGGGCTTTGACCTGCAGAATGTCTGGAGGGTCTCGCACATCAACAGCAACTACAAGTGAGAGGGCTGGGGGCGGGGAACCCAAACCCCAGTCTGGCCCAGACCCCTCCCTGGGTGTATAGAGCAGGGTGGGCACAGCTCCTGGCTCCGTGAGGGCTGGGGGCTCCTGAGCCCTCTCCCCACAGAACTGTCCCCGGGGACCTTGTGATCCCAAGTCTCTCATCAAGCTCCATGACCCACTCTGGTCTTTGCACAGGTTGTGCCCCAGTTACCCCCAGAAGCTGCTGGTTCCCGTATGGATCACAGATAAAGAGCTGGAGAACGTGGCTTCCTTCCGCTCCTGGAAGCGGATCCCTGTGGTTGTGTATAGGTGAGGCAGTGGGGACCAAGCGTCAGCGAGACGTTATTTGTGCAGTGAGGAGAGTCAGAGGTGGAGGTCTGCGGTAGTGTGGTTAACTGGGAAGCGACACTCTTCAGGAAGCGGCTGTGAAATAATTCTATAAGAAAAGCTGCTTTGTTTTTTTTCCTAAGGATGAGGCTTTGGGGGAATTTATTCACTTGCTTTTTTCTTTGCTTTTTTTTGAGGATGTGTGTGTGTGTGGGTGTGTGTGTGTGAGAGAGAGAGAGAGAGAGAGAGAGAGAGAGAAATACTGCGTTAAAACAGGTTGGTAAACCATGGCCTATGAACCAAACTGGCCTAGAGCCTATTATATATATAGCCTGTGAGCTATCGATTATTTTTACATTTCTAAAGGGTTATTTTAAAAAAGAAAACAAGAACATGTGATGGAGACTGGTTGTGACTCCCAAAACTGAAACTTTACCGCCGGGTTCTACCCCAGAGAACATTTGCGAGGCAGGCAGCAGCCAGGAGGTGTGGAGCTGCTCGTTCTCTGGGCTCAGGCTTGCTCTGTTGGGGGCTTCTACCTGCAGCAGGGGCTGTGTAGCCGTGATGGGTCAGTATCACCGAGGGAATACACAGTGCATCTGAGAAGCGTATGTGACAGTGCTTTGTGGTGTAAAGCCCTCAAGGGACGTGAAGGGCTTTTGGTTCCTCTTATTGTGGCCTGGGTGACTGGATGGTCCCTGCTGGCTCTGGAGACCTTGGCCTGCCCCCTGGGCTCTCAGCAGTAGGCCTCTGGGGGCTGTGAACGCTGAGGGCATGATAGTTTCTTCTGTTTTGTCAGACACCTACGCAACGGGGCTGTCATTGCCCGCTGCAGCCAGCCCGAGATCAGCTGGTGGGGCTGGCGCAATGCTGATGACGAGTACTTGGTCACATCCATCGCTAAAGCCTGTGCCTTGGACCCAGGGCCAAGGCCCACTGGGGGCTCCCTCAGCACCGGGAATAGTGACGCCAGCGAGGCCTGTGACACTGACTTCGGTAAGGTGTGGGTGGGGCTGGCCCCTCCACCTTGGCCTCCTGACCTCCCAGGGAGACCCCAGGGCGAGGGGGGGAAGAAGCAGACAACATACAGGGCATCTGGGTTCCTGCCTTTTGGGAGGCAGGGGCGGTAGTGTGAGGGGTCTTGTGAAAGGGAGTGGCCCGGGCGGGTGCTCCTGGGCAGCTGACCGACCCAGGGTCTTCCCCCTGCCCTGTGTATTCAGACTCCTCCCTGACGGCATGCTCCGGAGTAGAGAGCAGCACGGCCGCCCCCCAGAAGCTGCTGATCCTGGATGCCCGATCCTACACAGCGGCGGTGGCCAACAGGGCCAAGGGCGGCGGTTGTGAGTGTGAAGGTACCGCTGTCGCCTCAGCGTCTGCAGCCAGCCTGGGTGCTGGGGGCCTTGGGGGCAGCCTGTGCATGGAAAGAACTGAACAAACCCGGCCTGGGTTCCGGACTCCCCTCACGGGCTGTGACCTGCCGAAATGGCTTAATCTGTCTGAGTTTTCTCTTCCCATCTGCAAAATGGGGATGGAGCATCCCTCGCAAAGTCGTTGGACGATAGAGGTCACATGTATAAGGCTCCTGGCACAGAGCACCTGCTGTTTGTTGAGGCTCTACTGTACCTGTCATCACTAGTCGTGCCCAGGCATCATCGCCACTGATGCTGTTGTTTCCACTATTAGTATATGGACTTGAGAGAGGAAAGGGTATTTAGGTTTCTAGCCTGGAGTGGCCTGCCCTGCCAGGGGAGCTTCACCCTCCGGGGCCACTCCTGTCCTGGAGGCCTATTTCCAGGATGTCCTCTCACACTCCGCTTTCCTCATGTGTGTGCAGAGTACTACCCCAACTGTGAGGTCGTGTTCATGGGAATGGCCAACATCCACGCCATCCGGAACAGCTTCCAGTACCTCCGGGCTGTGTGTAGCCAGATGCCGGATCCCAGCAAGTAGGTGTGCCCAGCTCCGATTCCATCCACCCTCCAGCTTCATCCCTTACCCAGTGCTTCTCGTGCTGGGAGGCTTTAGTGGGGAGATGGGAGTTGTGAGGTACCAGAACTCCAGGGCCTGGGTGCAGTGGGCCAGTTCTAAGAACGCTTCTTCCGTTTCTCAGCCAACGCTTTGGCGCGGCTACAGGACACCGGGTTCTTTTTGTTTGAATTAGTTGTCCTCCAAGAACACAGAGAACTGGGGAGGCAAAGTGGCTGGATGCACTTGTCATGCTTCCCAGATCCTCTGTTGATCTGCAGACTGTCTCATCGGCCGTAGGTTCTGTCTTCCCTACCTTCTGGCTAGATGTCTCTTGGCAGGAGGGCCCTGGTCTAGACTTCTTAGCTTCAGCTCTCGTGGGGGGCCGGGGCCGGTAGAGAGACCGTTGCAGCCTCGGCCCCCTTGGTGACAGATGTGACCTCTGCCCTTGCGTAGCTGGTTGTCGGCTCTGGAGAGCACCAAGTGGCTGCAGCATCTGTCTGTGATGCTGAAGGCGGCAGTGCTCGTGGCTAACACGGTGGACCGGGAGGGCCGTCCCGTGCTGGTGCACTGCTCGGACGGCTGGGACCGCACGCCGCAGATCGTCGCGCTGGCCAAGATTCTCCTGGACCCGTATTACAGGACGCTGGAGGTATTGAGGGGGGTTGGGCGGGAAAGAGCAGGACTGAGCCCCCTGGATCTGCTTGGGGATCTTTCCGCAGAGGACATGGGTGGCTCGGAGTCCTCTTCCAGGTTTGGGCCTGTTCTTCCCTGAAGCTGCCAGCCCCTCTGCTTTGGGCACCTCTGGCAGGGTCACTGCAGCCTTCCCCGAGAGGCCCTCTGCTCGAACCCCTTCTTGGTTGTAGGGTTTCCAGGTGTTGGTGGAATCTGACTGGCTGGATTTCGGGCACAAGTTTGGAGACCGCTGTGGCCACCAGGAGAACGCCGAGGACCAGAACGAGCAGTGCCCTGTGTTCCTGCAGTGGCTTGACTCAGTCCACCAGCTGCTCAAGCAGTTTCCCTGCCTGTTCGAGTTTAACGAGGCATTCCTGGTAGGTGGCGTGCCTGAGGTCGGGGCGGGGGCTGGCGGCCCAGCCTGGTGCCAACTGTCCCGCTGTCTAGGTGAAGCTGGTGCAGCACACATACTCTTGCCTGTACGGCACCTTCCTGGCCAACAACCCCTGTGAGCGAGAGAAGCGCAACATCTACAAGCGGACCTGCTCCGTGTGGGCCCTTCTGCGAGCCGGTAACAAGAACTTCCACAACTTCCTCTACACGCCTGGCTCAGAAATGGTGAGTCCCGACCCTGATCCCCCAGGTGCATCTCGGGGGCCTGGGAGGCGCTGTCCCGAGGCAGCGGGATAGAACAAGGACCCAGAGGCTTGGGAAGGAAGGGGGACCCGAGACACCTCACAGAACCCAAGTACGGGGCTTCTTCCTAGGTCCTGCATCCCGTGTGTCACGTCCGGGCGCTGCACCTCTGGACAGCCGTGTATCTGCCGGCGTCATCTCCGTGCACACTTGGGGAGGAGAGCATGGACCTCTACCTCTCCCCGGTGGCTCAGAGCCAGGAGTTCTCCGGCCGTTCTCTGGACAGGTAAAAGGGGCTCCTCTCCCCTCTCCACTATGAAGGCACTGGCTGCTTTGTGTCTTGCCTGCGTTGTTCTCTTCTTTGTATGAGATACTTTAAAGTAACTTCTTGAGTCATTTGAAGGCAAAACTTGGCTCAGGGCTGGTAGCTAGCTTGGAGGACACTCTTTATGTTCTCAAGGCCCTCTCAAGATAAGAGTGGTTACCTTTTTTCCATGCTGCCATCATCCTTTGTGACACACCCAGGGGAGAGGAGAGCAGAACTGAAAGGACTGTTTCAGGAAGGCTTGTGGGAATGGTCCTGATTTATATTAACCGATGGAAGAGATGTGGCGCTTGCTATCTCAGTAATAAGCTTTGCTGTGCCCAGAGCTTCCTGCAGCATCTGACTCTCAGGGAAATGGGTCCCCTGAAGGGGAACGGCCTTCACATCACTCCCTCAGAATTTAAAGGGAGACATAAAAAGTAAAGTTACATTCTGGCTGACTATCTGTGGGGAGTAGAATGGAGACTGGTTAAATTATAAAAGTAATAATATCTGTTCTTTATTTTTTAAGCCAAACAATATAAAAGTAGAAAAGGACAGTCTTCCCTCCTGCTCCTTGTCCCCACAGGTGTTGTTGTCACTTTGGTGCCTCCCAGATGTTTTATCTGTACACAGACATAACCATGCTCTCATATAGAAACATTTTTTAAAATACAATGACTGTATTTTTCACATTGTTCTGAAAATTGTTTTCCCCGGTGTGGGTCAGGATGTCAACCCGTGATAGCACATATAAAGCTGCTTTACTGTTTTTAGTGGCTGCTTAAGTTGAAAAGTAGACTGTATCGAAATTTATATAACCAATTTTCAATTGATCATTTAAGTGATTTCCATTTTTAATCATTATAGGGGGTGTTTTACTTAACATATCTTTAAAAAGTTTTTTGGTACAGTACACACAATATTTGCTTCCCCCGTGGCTCAGCTGGTAAAGAACCTGCCTGCTAGTGCAGGAGATGCAGGAGACATGGGTTTGATCCCTGGGTGGGGAAGATCCCTTGGAGAAGGAGATGGCAACCCTCTCCAGTATTCTTGCCTGGAAAATTCTATGGCCAGAGGAGCCTGGTGGGCCACAGTCCATGGGGTCACAGAGTTGGATATGATTGAGCACATGTGTGCGTGCACGCACACACGCGTACACAGTATTTACCATCTAAACCATTTTTTTAAACAGTAGTGTTACTGTATACTTTGCATTTATGCTAGAGTTTCTGCTAGATAAATGCCTAGAAATGAAAATACTGGGTTCAAAGGATATATGCATTTCAAATTTTGATCTTTGTTTACTGATGGAAGCTTTTTTAAAATTAAAATATAACTTAACATAGTTGGTTGAATATTATAAAGGAAAACAAAAGCCCCAACCTCCTAAGCTATAAATTTTAGGTCTTTGGAACTAAGTCCATTGTCAGGGGCCTATGGATAGGCTTCAGGAATTCTGTGATATTCTTTTTCTGCCAACTATGCAGAATTAAGTTGCCTCTTCCAGGAGAGGGGCCATAACTTTTTATCAGATTCTCAGCATGTTCTGTGACCCATTTAACAACCATTGCCTTAAATCAGTATCTAATTTTTCAAGTCAATAAATGTTTCTTAAGTACCTACAAGCTGCCTAGGGCTGTACTAAGTTTTACGGGCTGTACCAAAGACTTAGGAGATATTGATCCTGTTCAAGACTGTGAGATGAGGCATAGGCCAGCTGGAGGACAGTGCTAAATTAGCATCTACGTGAATAAATAGAATGTGTCGTGTTCAAAGCCATTAGAGAAATGGGAAGTAAGAAAGGGGTCATTTGGTGACTGTTGATGCAGAGGGTTTTGTGGAAGACCAAGCAGGAACCATGGCCTTTTTTTTTTGTTTATTTATGTGGTTTTTTTTTTACTTACTTATTTTTATATTTATTTGCCTACACCTGGTCTTAGTTGCAGCATGTGGGATCTAGTTCCCTGACCAGGATTTGAACCCAGGGCCCCAGCATTGGCAGCACAGAGTCTTAGCCCCTGGACCACCAGGGCAGTCGCAGGAGCCATGGCTTTTTAGTGTCCCTAGTACCTGGCTCAGGGCCTGGAACATAATAGGTACTTTAGTAAATGCTTAAGTGGACAAGGGAATGGAATAAAGGGACTTACAAGCTTGGTAACAAGGTTAGTGGAGAGGGGTCCAGAAGAATAGGATACATGAGAGAGAATTTCTTTTAAAAAGAAGAACCATCTCTTTGGAGCTGGAGCTGGCAGGGATTGGAAAGGAGCATTTTTTAAAAACTATTTCTCTCTCTACCTTTGGCTGCGTTGGTCTTAGATGCAGCATGGGGGTCTTGGCAGTGCGCAGGCTCCTCTCTAGTGGAGGTGTGGGCTCAGTAGTTGCAGTGCACTGGCTTCAGTAGTTGCCCCGAGGCGTGTGGGGTCTTAGCTCCCTGAGCTGGGATCGAACCTGAGTCCCCTGCATTGGAAGGTGGATTCTGAGCCACTGGACCACCAGAGAAGCCCTAGGAACAGGCATTTTAAGGAATAGAAACAAACAGGATAGTTCCTTAAGGGCTTTTATACTGAGGAATTTATTTTGATTCAGGTGTCAGTAGTAAGTTATTGTGACCTGGTGACAAAGGGGTTTTTCAAGAATTAACCAGTGAGCAGGGTAGTTGGAAGCATGGAGGCCAACCAGCACTGTTTGTAATTCAGATATGATGGGAAGAGCCCTAGGAAAAGAGAAAGAATTATATTCAGATGTTGTTGAGAAGTCATTAGCAGTCTGTGGTGTTGACTGAATGTTGGAAGGTGGAAGTGAAGAGTTAAGAGACCAAAGTCAGGTCCCAAATCTCTAAGCTTAGAAACCAGGAGGATATTAGTACCATCTGTAGAAACTGAGGGGCTTCCCAGGTGCTTCAGTGGTAAAGAATATGCCTGCAATGCAGGAGATATGGGTTTTGATCCCTGGGTCAGGAAGATCCTCTGGAGAAGGAAATGACACCCCACTCCAGTATTTTTGCCTGGAAAATTCCATGGACAGAGGAGCCTGGCGGGCCACAGTCATGGGATCACAAAGAGTCGGAGACGACTGAGTGACTGAGCACGCCTGCTCGTAGACACTGTAAAGTTGAGAAGATGAGTCACTTTGGAGAGATGGAAGAGATATATGCAGGTTGGGACTGAAATATCTTGACAAGAAAGAGGAGGTGTGCTGTAGGCAGTTCAAGGTGGAGTTGGATTTCATGAGTAAGGGTCTTAAAGGAAATGGTTTCTCTCACAGCTGACCTGACTCGCCTTTGGGTCTACCTTTCCCTAGATCAGAAATATCCTGATGTCTTTCCTCTTCTTCCATTAAAGTCCAATACATTCTTCCATCCCCAGCTCAGATTCTGTCCTCTCTGCATAGCTGTCCCTGACCACATTCGCTGGATAAGTTCTCTCGTGGCTCCAAACTCCTCAGACATCGTTCTTGGTTCCTTCATTATTAATTAGACCTTTGGTGCACATAGGACTCAGCTGTGGACAGCAGGCTGTTGCTATTGTTGAGTCTGGCTAAAGAGTACATTGGAGTTCTTCATACTTTCTACTTCTTTTGTGTGTTTGAAAGTTTCATAATAAAAAGTAAAGAAAGAAAAAAAAACTAAAATGTTGCCAAGCTGAGGCTCAAGCCTGGACTCTGGGACTCCAGAGGATATGATCATAATGTTGTTATTGCCTTCTTGGAATCTGTTAACCACACCAACACACAGCAAGCAAAATCGATCACAGAGTAAAATCAAACACAAGAATACTTTTATAGAAGTATTAATAATTTTCAAAAACCAAACATTAAAAAAAAATCAGCTCTGTTGTAACTGCGTTTGAGGGATTTTTCAGCATGGGCTTGGCTGAGTGAGGCCTCTGAAAAAGTCTGGCGAAGTCTCCAGTTTTTGCTCTGAACACTTTGTAGAACTGTATTAAAACTTAGGGTGGTCTTTCTTTTTTTTTTTTTTAACTTTTTATTTTATATTGAAGTATAGCCAGTTAATACTGTTGTGATAGTTTCAGGTGGACACCATAGGGACCCAGCCATACATATACATGTATCCGTTCTCCCGCAAACTCCCCTCCATCCAGGCTGAGGGCAGTCATTCTTGAAAGTGTTGGTTGCCCATTTGGTATACATGGATGTCTCTAGAGCTATACTGGGGAAGTTTCCATGGCGACTTGGGCCTCAGAGGAGTATACTACCACTAAATGGTTTTAGAAAGCCATGCTGGTCACTGCTGTGATGGAGGGATAATTTATAATAAGGAAGGTTATAAAAATGAGGTCAGGAGTGAAGCCTTAATAAGTTTGTGGTTGGTTTGAATCCTCATAGCATCTCGGCAAGGTAATTTATTGTCATTTTATAGAGGAGAGAAACCAAGTGTCTGAGAGGTTAAATAGCTCATTTGTCATGTATCTGTTTAGTGTCAGAACCAGTATCATCCAACTCCAGGACCTACCATCTTTCTGTCTTGCTGTGTGTATTAGGTGGGTTGCATGTAAGGTTTGAGGCCAAGTTGTATTCCTGGCTAGAAGGGTAGATTGGAAGGCGTCAGCTTAGAAGGCAGCCAAGGTCATGGGAGTGGTTGAAGATTCAAGGGAGACTGAGGAAAGACTGATGAAAACTGAGGACAAAGCCTGGGTTGGGCTCCTGAGGATGGGGTTCAAGTCCTCCACTTTTGTAGAGCAGACTCTTTACTTTTTGTCTTGGCCATGCTGTGTGGCATGCAGAATCTTAGTTCCCTGACCAAGGATTGAACCTGCACCCCCAGCAGTGGAAGTATAGCATCTTAACCACTGCCAGCGAAGCCCCAGAGCAGACTTTTGCAGTGAGCACCGGCTATTTGTTTTTTTTTTCTTTAAGATTTATTTATTTATTTCATTTTTTTGGCTGCGGAGGGTCTCCTCGTTGCAGAGCACAGGCTCTAGGCAAACGGGCTCGGTAGTTGCGGTGCACGGGCTTCAGTTGCCTGCAGCGTGTGGGCTCTTCCTGCGTCAGGGATCGAACCTGTGACCCGTCTTGACAGGCAGATTCTTAGCCACTGGACGGCCAGGAAAACCTGAACATTGGTTACTTGTAATCTAAAATTTTATTTCTTGTGAACTCTGGCTTTGACTGCTTTGATGACCCAATTCTGTCTGTTGGAGGTAGCTCTCAGTTCCTGACCTGGAGGTGGTGTGTTGTCTTTGCAGATTACCTAAAACGAGATCTATGGATGATCTTCTTTCTGCCTACGACACAAGCAGCCCCCTGACACGCACATCCAGTGACCCCAACCTGAATAACCACTGTCAGGAGGCCAGAGCAGGCCTGGAGCCCTGGCACGGCAATCCTGAGGGATCGCAGGCCGCCTTCATGGAGTCTGGGGCCGGAGGTCCGCAGCAGGCTCTCGGGGAGATGGCGGTTCCTCCCTCGCTGCCCAGCAGCCAGAAAGACTACTTGAGCAGTAAACCTTTCAAGAGCCACAGAAACAGTTCTCCAGGTTACAAACCTCTCGGTGCCATGGTACCCCAGGAAACGAAGAGCAGCACCTCTGATCCTGAGATCAAAGCCCTCGCAGAGACTCGGGCCCCAGCTCCAGGCCCTCCTGCCCAGGACGAGCTGGATAGGACTTGGGATGGCACGGAGGAGCCACCCAAACGCTGTCCTGAAAAAGCAGCTGTCTGCGCTCTCTCTGAGGTCATCTTGCACAGGCGTGAAGGGACCGGTGACTTTCCCGAGTCCTCCCAGAACACCCCCCCAGGTGCCACCCGGCAGGCCCAGCTGGACTGTGTGCTGGGCATGCACTCCAGACGTGCCCCAGGCCATGGTCTGGGCACCCTCTGCAACCCACCGAGTGCTACCTGCCAAACTCCTCCAGACCCCAGCGCTGCTGGTCTCAACCAGGACCCCCCGGGGTCTGCAGCAAGTGTTCCCCCCCAGGAACCACCTAGTTCTGTGCTAGATACGCCTCACGGGGAAGAAGACACAGGCAAGAGAGGGAATCATAGGAACGGGCAGTTACCGGAGAACCCCCGCTTTGGAAAAGTGCCATTGGAATTGGCCCGAAAGCCGATTTCTCAGAGCCAGATCAGTGAGTTCTCTTTCTTAGGGTCCAATTGGGACAGCTTTCACGGGATGGTGACTTCACTCCCCAGTGGGGAGACCACCCCTCGACGGCTGCTTTCCTACGGCTGTTGTAGCAAGAGGGCAAGCAGTAAGCAGACCCGGGCCCCGGGGCCCTGCTTTGGGGGCCAGTGGGCTCAGAGAGAAGGGGTGAAGTCGCCGGTCTGTTCTAGTCATTCCAATGGACACTGTACTGGTCCAGGTGGAAAAAACAGCCGGATGTGGCTGTCCGGTCACCCCAAGCAGGTCCCCAGCACGAAGCCTGTCCCCCTGAGCTGCCCTTCTCCAGTGCCTCCTCTCTACCTGGACGACGACGGGCTCCCCTTTCCCACGGATGTGATCCAGCACAGGTTACGGCAGATCGAAGCGGGGTACAAGCAGGAGGTGGAGCAGCTCCGTCGACAGGTGCGCGAGCTTCAGATGAGGCTGGATATCCGCCACTGCTGCGCCCCTCCAGCGGAGCCCCCCATGGACTATGAGGATGACTTTGTAAGTACTCACGGCCTGCCCCCCATCCAGCCTTTCAGCCACCCCACAGCCATTCTCTGGGTACTTGCTGTGTGCCACTGAGTTAACGGGGTTGGGCTGTAGGATGAGAGACCTTGCTCTGCTCTCGGGGAGCTCACAGTCTATTGGGAGAGTCAAGCAACGCTGTTCTTAAGTGACATGACGGTCAGAAGCGTCAGGTGTCGGGGGCCCCAGGGGAGTCACAGGTCAGGGAAGGCTCTCCTAAGAAGACAGTGCTTGAGCCGAGTGCTGAAGGAGGGGTCACTTTTAGCCACACAGACAGTGAAAAAGGAACACCAGTTGCAGAAGCATGGAGGTACTCCAGGGGTGTGGCTTGAATAAAGGGGTGTGTCTTTGCACATGTGCATGCATGCGTGCAAGCTTGTGCTGGGACTGTGAGGGAGGGAGTTGGTAGTGTGGTGGGAGGTGATATTGGGAAGTGGGAAGGGATTAGAAAGCTCAGCTTGAGAGCTCGTTTTCTGTGGATTCTACCTTCAGGGCAGTAAAAGTTTTGGCTAGTGAGTCATATGATCAGAGTACTGCCCCAGAGGGACTTACCTGGCTGTCTAGTGGTTAAGATTCTGAGTTCCCAACGCAGGAGACCTGGTCAGGTGCCCTAGCATCAGTGTGTCAAGTGGATGAAGCAGTTGAAAACCAGGGAGGCTGGTTAGGACCTTTTGGAATAAGCCAGGTGAGAGAGAATGAGGCACAGCAATTCTCAGGAATCTTCTTGGAAGAATCTCTAGAATATTCCCAATTGCCTGCTGCCCACTTCTCTGCTGGTGGGATGGTCAGGGCTTACAACTTCTTTTTTACCGTTACCGTTTAGAGTGATGGTTTAGAACAGGAGTCAGCAGATTTGTTTGGTAAAGGGCCAGATAGTAAATAACTGAGGCCCTGAGAGACGTATCGTCTCTTTAGAGCTACTCGGCTCTTCTGTCATAGCGCAGAAGCAGCCATAATGACCATGTGTTAATGAATTGAGTGTGGCTGTCTTCCAGCGAAACCTGGACTACAGAAGCAGGCAGTGGGCCAGTTTGGCCCGTGGGCCAGAGCTTGTGAACTCCTGGTTTAGAATGTAATAGGAGAAATACTCTTTCTGTACTGTGGTGGAGCATGTTGGTTAAGAGCATGGGTCTGAAACCAGAATGCTAAGTCCAAATCCCACATTTACTGCCTATCAGCTCTTAACTCTCTCTGTGGCTTAATTTCCTTATTTGTAAAAGTGGGGATAGTAGTAGCATACATTTGTAAGATTGTCAGGAATTAAATAAGTTCCTGCGGGTGATGGACTTAGAAACAAGGCCTGACACATAGTGGACAATAAACATTAGAGATGATGAAAGTGATGGTGGTAACGCCTTGGCTTTTTCGTTAGACTTGTTTGAAGGAGTCAGATGGCAGTGATACAGAAGATTTTGGCTCTGATCACAGTGACGACTGCCTTTCAGAAGCAAGCTGGGAACCTGTTGATAAGAAAGAGACTGAGGTATGTCCAGACAAATACGTGGTGGGTCCTTCTGCAAGTTAGGGAGTTCTCATAATTTTCAGAGACGAGTGACATGTTCTCCCCCAGATGACTCTCTATAGGCAAGTAGTAGCCACCTAGACCTTGTCCTTTTCTTCCAGGATGCTTCCCTTGCTGCAGTGTTGCTGGAATTTTTCCTTTTGCCCTCTGTTAGGTGACTCGCTGGGTTCCAGACCACATGGCATCACATTGCTATAATTGTGACTGTGAATTCTGGTTGGCCAAACGCAGACACCATTGCAGGTAAGATGTTTTATGTGATCCAGTAGGGCTCGTAAAGCCATAGAGGAGGAGGTAGATACGAACTAAATTGAGTTAATCTGAAAATGGAGATACCTTTATAGGAACTAGTTTTGTTTTTTCCCAACTTTTCTTTTCATTTACTCACTTAAGGCCTTTCAGAGTATCATTCATTCTCAGTATGTCGGCGTCTCTGATGAACTCTTCCTTGTTCTTTGGCAGAAATTGTGGAAATGTGTTTTGTGCTGGCTGCTGCCACCTGAAGTTGCCCATTCCTGATCAACAACTCTATGACCCAGTTCTCGTCTGTAACTCATGTTACGAACATATCCAAGTATCTCGGGCCAGGGAACTCATGAGCCAACACCTGAAGAAGCCCATTGCTACAGCTTCCAGTTGAATGCCAGAGGAGAAGACCTGTCCAATTTTAGCAGGTTTGAAGGGAGGATGTGCTTCAGGTGTAGTTTTTGAAGGTTCCTTGGTGTGGCTCATGAAATCACAGAGCTCAAAGATACAGTCTTGAGAAATCCTCCTTGGTACCCTGAGACTGGAGCAGAGGAATTCCAATTTGGCGGAAGTCCTCTCCTGGTGAGACCCTCACCTTGGGTTAATGGTCCTGATCCAGACCCAGAGTCTGGAAGCTTAACGTTGAGTTGGTGACTCCAGTTTCTTTCTCCTGGGGTCACAGATGATGATTTCATAGATACTGCCTGGTGATGCGTGCGCTAAACAGCAATAGAAAGGCATATGTATAACCAAACTCCAAGTGATAACCAGATCCATCTCTCCTCCACCTTGAAAAAAGCAGACTATATATAAGATAGGAATTCCTATCCTATTTGAAATGAACTATACCCTGTACCTCTGTGCTCTGTGTCTGTGCATGAAGGCTCAGTCTTTAGAGGCACTCCCTCTAGTTGCACCAGTTCTGTCTTTCTGTGGAGTTTGGTTTTAAAGACTGGTCCAGCTGGTGGAGGTTTTGCTGTATTTTTCACTTGGCTCATCAGCCAGCATCAGTGAACATTCAGTTTAGGGGACAGTTTTAGGGAGTGAGACCTTTTGGGAGCAGAGGAAAACTCTGCTGCTGTTCAGTCCTGGCAGAAATCAGTTATTTGGAGCTGTGAAGGCAGTAGTTTCTGTCACTCAGTGGCAGCTCTGGAGGTGAGCACTGTGAAGAATGAGAAGGGAAAAGCATAAATTATCCTTGTGAAATATTTGCTGACTGTGCCCTATCCTTTGCGCCTGACTTTTCCTAGTTGTCCTGGTGCTAACACAGGAGCTACCCCTTGATCCTCTCCTGGCATGAAAATAAAACAATGTTCTTTTTTTTTTCGGTCTTTGTCCCATTGCCCACTTCCCACAAGTTGTCTTTCCCTCGGCTGCTGCCTCCTCTGGGTCACACTGCTTCTTATCCTGAACACTTGACACCTTGAGGGTAGGATTTAGCATTTGGTTTTTACCTCCTAGAACACGGTGTTTGGTATGTGAGGGTTTCGGTACAAATGCTGCTGTCTATTTCTGTGCACTTAACAATGGAACCCAAACAGAAGAAGAGAATAAAGCCTTGATACCAAAATTGGGAGAGAAAACGTGTCCATTTGGACCAAACATTGTTTTTGTTTGTTTGTTTTCATCTTAATATGTACCAGTGGCACTTAACCAAAAGATACAGTGATATTAGCCATGTACAGTGGTTAGGACAGATACAGTCTCCTTGACTGATAATGAAACCACTAGGATTTCCTTATATGTTTTCCTTGGTTCATTGGTGTAGAAAAGGTAAATTGCACTTAGGCTCAGCCTGTTTTAAAACTATGGTAGCTGTCTAACTGCTACTTGTTCATGTTGCTTCCTGGAAAAAAATTTTTTCTTTCAAAAATACCTAGGATCTGCATTTAGAACAAGAACTGTTATTTGTCCTGACCTTTTCTTCAGCCCTACAGAGAAGCATCTGTGCTTTTTATACTTGCCATGGATGTAACCTAAAAGGTTTTGGTGTATCTAGGTCAGTCTAGCAGAACTTTTTTTCGTTTAAATGGAGTTGAATAATGGAGATTTTGTGTCTGGGAAATTCCTGAATTCATTGAAAAAGTAACAAACTATTCCTTGTCTCCGATACGTAAAATAAGCATTTTCTCAGTCATTACAATTTACTGCCAGTTGTGAGTGGCTTTTTAATTAACTCGACTTTCATTGCACTTCGATTGGCGGACATTTGAGGAGACTGTATCTGTCTACTTTGAATGGCTGTTTTGAGGGACTGTTCCATCAATGAACATACTGCATGGCCTTGGAGAGAGACTCTGGGCTCCTGGCTCAGATGTATTCATCAAATACTCCTTCCAGAGCTCTTGTGGGTGTAAGTGACATGATGTGGCCAAAAATCCAAACTGTGCAGTTGCGTTGTGACAAACATGCAATGTGCTGTAAAAACTCAATACAATTTCAATAAAATCTCTATATTAGTGCTGCTTTGTTGGGTCTTTTTCTTCGTTTTTAACTTTTAAGAGAACACTCATTTTTTCTTCTGACTCTGAGAAAGGACTGAAACATTACTCCCCTATCTCCCAGCTATTTCCATGTTTAAAATGGCACTCTTTTTTTTTTATCAGCACAGCTCCTGCTGTATTGTCATAAGGCTGTTATCCTTATGGATCCCATAGAATTTGGTCCCATCTGATGTGAGCTTAATTTCTCTTTGTCTAAAAGTTCACCAGCTGGCTGATTAGGCACACAGGATTATGCTTATCTTTTCCCGGTTCCCTCCTCATAGGCTCCTGTTTTCTTTCCTCCCTGGGTAAATGGTCTTGAGTAAAGCATTGGCTGAAAAGAGTGTATTTCAGAACAGATAAAATGCCACTCTTTAAAAGGTGGATTTGTGCGCTCAGGGTACTCGAGCACCAACGCCGTTTTTATTTGGAGAGACACGCAATTCAACTGTCAGGACTAAGGAGAGCCTAGCCCTTGTTCTTGAGAATGGCCGGTGTTTCCTATCAGCCGCTGGGCACTTGCTGAGTTCTGAAGCCCCCCGGCCCGCCGCGGGTCGCGGCGAAGTACGGGCCCGCGTTCCGCCGCGGAGACCCGGCGATCGCCGCAGGACGCGGCCCGGCGCGCGCCTCGGGCTGCCCGGAGGCCCCTGGCGGGCGCCTCCCCGCGGCGCACGCGGCCCGGGCGCGGGGCGGGCCGGCGGCGCCGCGCGGCCGCAGCTCG